>BPLS01026739.1:0-28746 GCA_019656275.1 Rhododendron kiyosumense
CTAAAGTTTGAAACTTGTATCATATTCTAAATCTTGAACTTATCACAACATTTCAAACTCTAGAGTTCGAGGCTTGCTGATAATATCATATTCTAAAATTTTAAATGCTGCCAAACATTTAAACTTTAGAGTTCGAATATTGTGCAGAGTGTGTTTAATTGGTTTTTCTTTTGGTGTTCTAGGGTGACACTTCAACATTTGGTAGTCATGTAGGACCTGCAACTAATCCTACTCCCACTCCTACACTATATGATTATACAGAGCATTTCACAACGGACAAGGTGAGTGTTTCAAACCATAAAGTTTTTTTTCATGTGCAACCTTATGGTGCGGGTTATGATTATTTATTTTACCTTTCTACAGATATTTTTGTCCGAGAAAGAATTGGTAGAGTGGACAAGATCTACGGGTAAAAGATACGGCTTTGTCATTATCATTAAGGCCTCGGAGAAGTTTATTAAGAATCGCAAACCAAGGATGAGGTTTTCATGTGAAAGGAGCGGGAAGTATAGGAAGTTTGTGAAGAAGTCTTTGGGGGAGGAGGTGGCTATGAAGAAAAGGGCGACGCGTTCCACGGGCACAAAGAAAATTGAATGCCCATTTCTATTGAAAGGTGTAAAGGGCAATGATGGTTGGACTCTCTCTGTTCATAATGGCACTCACAATCATCCCCCAGCGGTGTACTTGGAGGGGCATTCGTATCCGGGAAGGTTGTCAGCGGAGCAAACTGCCATGTTGGTGGATTTGTCGGTCTCTATGGTTAAACCCAAACAAATTCTAAGTCAGTTAAAGGGCAATGATCCTTCGAACGTCACGACAATCAGACATGTGTACAATGCACGACATAAGCACGGAGTGATAGAGAAAGCTGGAAGAACTCAAATGCAACATCTAATGGGTCGGCTCCAACGTTTTAGCTATGTGAATTGGGATCGTTCGAACAAGGATGGGAATGTCACGGACTTGTTTTGGGCTCCACCTTGCGCTGGCGAGATGTTACGTGCTTTTCCTCGAGTGTTAATGATGGATTGCACGTACAAGACAAATAGGTACAAGTTTCCATTGCTGCAAATTGTTGGCGTAACATGTACGGAGTTGACTTTTAACGTAGCCTTTGCTTTCATTGAGTGTGAAAAGGCAGAAAACTACACTTGGGTGTTGGAGAAGTTAAAGGGTATGATGGATGCTGATTCACTTCCGGTTGTTATCGTCACGGATAGGGAGTTGGCGCTTATGAATGCCATCAGAAATGTATTTCCTCATGCTACCAATCTCCTATGTAGGTTTCATATCTCAAAGAACGTCTTGGCTAAGTGTAGGAAGATGTTTGATGACAAGACGTGGGAGGAGTTTAGTTGTAGTTGGGGCCTAGTTGTACTTTCAGCGAGTGTTACACAGTATGAAGAGCGCCTTCGTGCTTTGAAGCGTGATTTTCAAATGTTTCCTGCAGCACTTGATTATGTGGAGAAAAATTGGTTAATACCTTACAAGGAGAGGTTTGTTGGAGCTTGGACGGATAAAGTCATGCATTTTGGTAACCTAACAAGCAATAGGTAAATGTTTTATTTGCAAATTAAGCACTTTCTTTTTGCATTTCAAGTAAAATTTATATATGTTATTTGATTTGGCTAACGTCTGGATATATTTATTTTTTCGTAGGGCGGAGAGTGCACATGCTGCGCTAAAACATCAACTAGAGCACTCCCAATGCAACTTTGACAATATATGGGAGAAAATGCACCGACTTATTTTGTTACAAGAAACTGAAGTCAAAGCTTCTTTGGAGAAGAGTCTTACTTCTATCCCACATGAATTTAGGAGTCCTCTATTTGAGATCCTGAGGGGAGTTGTTTCGAAGAATGGCATGGCACATGTTCTGGCCGCATCCCGTCAAGTTGAATGGATTGTGGAATCGAACCATGCGTGCGAGTGTGCTTTGAGGTATACCCATGGTTTACCTTGCGCTCATGAGATTGCTCCTTACAAAACGAAAAATATCCCCCTACCGCTTGAGTTAATACACGACCATTGGAAAAGGCTGTCTTTGGTTCCAGCCCAGAATGATGCTTCATTGGGGGAGGCAATGAAGGCTAAGTTTCAGATTTTCTATGATAGATTTGTCAGTGAAAAGCCTGATATCCAGCGCCATATGTTTAAAAAGTTTGAAGAGGCTATCAATCCAGATTGCACTACCCTTGTTGAACCCCAAGAGAAGGCAAAGCCACGTGGTCGCATCTCAACAAAAGATAAAAATGCAGCCAAAGTGCGAAATGCAACCAAAGTAAAAAATTCGACGCGTAGGGATCCTTCGGAGTTTGAGCACGTTTTGGCCTCCCTTCAACCCTCCCTTGAAACCCCCAAGGCAGTCAAACAGAAACCGCGGCGCAATCCGAGAGCCAAAGAAAAAGTTGCAGCACAAGTTTCAACATGCCACTTCATCGATCAATTTCCGGAACCAATAAGACCTTACATCGAATCGGTTAAGGATGTTGAATCTGATGGGAATTGTGGGTTCAGGGCAATATCGGCCTTCATCAATGAGGATTGTAATGAGCATGAGTGGAAACAGGTAAGAAATGATTTGATAAGAGAGTTGGATGCAAATTTTGACCTGTACGAAAGAGTGGCATTGAGGAGCGGGAGAGCTTGGGAATTACATTGCATTTTAAATTGGGATGAAAGTCCTGCGCCACAGGCTAAGTGGATGACAATGCCGGACATGGGACACCTCATAGCCTCTACTTATAACTGTGTCCTCATCCACTTATCAAAACTACAATGCCTTACGTTCCTTCCCCTCCGATCTAAACCCTTACCCTCCATGAAGCGAAAGGTTATTGCTATTGGATTCGTTGATGGCGGACACTTTGTACAGGTACTCAAGTTATTAGTTATTATTTGCACATTTCTATATAACGAATGTTGCTCTTGAAGTCGAATTAAAGTTAATTTTTTTTAAAACCTACTATGGCAGGTGTTCCTCAAGAAGGGTTCTCCCATGCCACCAATAGCTTGCAATTGGACAATCTATCGCGACTCTATAGCAAAAAATTGGGATGTACCATATGTCAAGGCTATTCAAAAGTTCAAGGAGATCATTGGCAATGACGTTGCAACAAAGGAAGTCATCTATGTGGATTAGGCATTTTTATTTGTCAAATGTATCTTATACTTTGTGATTTTTTTTGTTTTAGAATGGTGATTGCACTTTGAATCCTAATATCTGTCAAATTGTAGTTGTACGTATTTTGGTACTTATGGATGAATGTTGGTAGTCAGGGACTTATGGATGAATGTTGGCAGTCAGACAAAGAAATTTGAGATACTCTATTGGCGTTATTTGATATTAAGTACTTCAATTTCTAGAATCTGAAATACTGGCATTATTTCATACTCTAGAGTTTGAACTTTATCAGGATTTTCATATTGTAATGTATGATATTGATGTAATGTACAGGTTAGGTTGGTATAATTTAATTTATGTGTTACGTAGTTCAATTTCTAGAATATGAAATGTTTGAAACATTTCATACTCTAGAGTTCGAAATTTATAAATATTTTCGTACTCTAATGTATGAAGCTTATGTATAGTATGGTGGTAAGGGCTGTGATGGGTTCAATTTCTAGAACATGAAATGTTTGTATATTTTCATACTCTAGAGTTCGAAATTTATGAGTATTTTCATATTCTAATATATGAAGTTTAACTAATATTTCTAGTTCTAGTTATTGAAATGTTCACATAGTATGTTGGTAAGGGCTGTGTTGGGTTCAATTTCTAGATTCTGAAATGTCTGTATAGTTTCATACTCTAGAGTTCGAAATTTATGAGTATTTCATATTCTAATGTATGAAGTTTATGTAATATTTCTAGTTCTAGATATTGAAATGTTCACATAGTATGTTGGTAAGGACTGAGTTGGGTTCAATTTCTAGAATCTGAAATGTTCCTATAATTTCATACTCTAGGGTTTGAAATTGACATGTTTTTTCAAATTCTAACATCTGAATTTTTGTAAAACAAATGCAACAGCTGTTTATTTGTCAACCTGTAGCCGCAACCTGTAGCCCCAAGTATTTGTCAAATACACGAATAAGCTAACACATATATCAGCAACATATTTGTCATCAACCTATGATTTTAAGTTTTTCCAAAAATTATGGCACAAAGAAATTGAACATAGTGTCCGTCAATCGCCATATCCTACATCATTAGATAATACACAAAATAAACAACATCCATCGAGAACTACCATGGCCAACTAGTGCAAAATATGTCCGTCATGAACGCCATATGGTACTACTAATCCATCATTAAACAAAAGTTATTACACCGCAGACCATGTGTCAAGTCATTGGTTGCGCCGAGCGTGCCGAGCGAAAAAACAACCCGAGCTAGGACCTGGTGTGCTAGGGTGAGTAACGTCTTGGCCTCTCAAAATCCTCTGCACTTCACGAAGAGTATTTTTCATGTCAAACGGGGAAATATGTGTTCCACTCAAGCAACTGTCTATAAGGACCAAAGCCGTTGCAGTCCGCTCCTCTGCACTCTCAATATTATGCCCGTCTCTGCGACCACGTGCCACCTTCAAGTGTGAGACCCTCCTAAACCACGGAAGGTAGTCTTGGTGTGACTCCCAAGGGATTCCAGGTGTAACCGGAACTCGCTTGTCCTCATGTAGCATATGGTCACGCCAATTTTGCCAAAGACCATCTGTATACTCATACACCACACTGTAGGTAGCAGACGTAGATCCTCTACTACCCCGCAACGGGGCTAACGGAGGCCCAGGGACTAACTGCACAAGGCCGAACTGCCTCAAAACTCTGTCCGGTAGGTAGGGCTCAACGACGATCATGCAACAGATGCAGCCAGTGTATAAAGCTATATCTGCCACAACTTGCCTATGTTCTCTGTACGGGTCAAAAACCACCTGCCCAACAAATTTTGCATAAGTCAATTGATTATTTCAATAAAACTTACAAGTATGTGTTCTAGTTACCTGGCTAGCTTGGACATCGTCCAACATCTCTCGGTAGCGGACTGTGGTGGCTGACTTAGCCTCCTTACGACTTTGCCAGTGTGCTGCCCGTGGTAGGTCCTCCGTGTAGTTTGCATTCATGGCGTGTTGGAACATAGGAAAATGTTCTTGAATCCATGCCTGCATTTTAGTACACATAATTCATATATTTAGTCTTTTAAAATCCATGTGTACATTGCAAGTTTAACGTGTCCGTGTCCAAATTAATGTCCCAAATCTATAAAATTCATGTCCCAATTATAATAAGTACAAAGTCCATCAAAGTGTATGTATCTATATCCTCTCTCTAGCAAATCTCTTTAAGTTTGAACATGTCTCTCCATGTTCTCTATAACTCTCTATCTCTCATTTCAATTTTTTAAGTAAATTACCGTGTATAATGTGCGAGAGATATCTAATTTTTTCACGTCTTTGATGAATAAGTACATGCAATTAATGTGCGAGAGATATCTAAATCATAGTTCATGTAGCAATATTTTTGAAAATAACTAACTACCTCCAACAAGGTCATGTAGCCACCCATCTGCATAACGTGACTCCTGCTTGCTTGTCCAAGCTGCCTATACAGGAACCCCAATGCTCCTACACCCCAAGCATACCTCCCAACATGTTCCAAGTCAGACAAAAGAGCGAGGTAGGAAACATTCACCCTAATTCCAGTCTTGTCCACAAATAGTGTGGTCCCGAGAAGGTACAACAAGAAAGCCCGTGCACAATAATCCACCCTCTCATCCGTGGCATCATCTCCCACATTCATGAAATTATTTTTCAACCAGTGCAATTTAACACCACCACAAAAAACAGCGTCACTCGCTTCAGCCACTGTCACACCAAGACATCTATGCACAAGAGCAACACAATCTTCCTTACTATGAACCTCTGCATGCACAGCTAACCCTTCGACTGGGAGCCCAATAAGATAGAGCACATCTTCAAGTGTAATGGTCATCTCCCCAAACCCAAAGTGGAAGCTGTTTGTCTCTGGGTGCCACCTCTCCACAAATGCAGACACTAACACTTTGTTGCAATACCTGTAAGTAATTTGAGCGAGTGGAAACAACCCTGAAGTTTTAACCCTATCCATGAACCTAGGATTGGTTGTCGGTAGCTCCCAAATTTTCAAATAATGCGAGTGGTTATATATTTTCAACAACTGTCGCTCCCTACCATTCCAAATATCAGCTGCAACATGATTCCTGAAATCCTTTAACAAGCTTAGATCTTCTGGACCAACCGGAACCTCATCATGCCTCTGCCTCTGTTGTCGCCCTCTCCTTCGCCCTCTGCGTACAACCGAAGCCTCAATATCTGCATCGTCCTCATGTCGCTCGGCCCCTGGCTCTACTACCTCAGTGTGTGCATCGGTCCTGGCCTCCTCCTCTGGTTGTGCATCGGGCCTCGCCTCCTCCTCTGCCTGTCCATCAGGCCTAGCCTCATCCTCCTCCGCCTGTGCATCGGGCCTGGCCTCCTCATGGACCTCCTCCGCCTGTGCATCAGGCCTAGCCTCCTCCTCTGCCTCTATAGCATCCTCCACTTGTTGCTCTGCCTCATGCCTGTTCTCCTCCTCCCCAACCTCTCTGTCATCCTTTTTCTGCCTCTGTCGTCGTCCTCTCCTTCCAACTTCTCCAACTTCTGAAGTTAAAATTTGGTCAGCCTTCCTCTTTCTTGCTGAAATAGTAGGACGAGTCCTCTTCATTTTCCTGTATCCACCAATTCAGACCAATCAACCTTTAGCACATGGATTCCTCTACATTTTAAACATCTAAAATGATAGAACATCTCACACAGTACAAGCAAATAAGACTCATTCTTGAAAAAATATCATAAGAAAAAAACATAAAAAAAACCAGTACCGAAGTGGGAAAGACCTTCATTTATTGCCAAAAAAAAAAAAGATTTGCTCATGTAAGTGTTATACCATGAAAAGGAAAAAATAAAAAATATGAAACTCACAAGCAATACTATTGCCTTCATACCATTAGACTTCGTATCTAACTCCTAAAGTTCGGAACAATGAGCTGTTGAATTACAATTGCTATAACACCAATGCCTATTCAATAGAGTTATTAAGAAAAACAAGCAAGGGTATTGATTTCCCATTGCATAAGAAAGAGTTGAATCAAGTCACAGCACTTAGTCTCAAGCGACTAAATTCAAGTCCCATTGCATAAGACATGGTGTGATGTCTATCCTACTTTTGTAGGATGTTTGATCATGACGGTCATAATTGTAGCACACAACACAGTGAGCACTGCAGAGCCCAAATGCCCATGGTATCCACGTAACAATTTGTATGGACATGATGTACAAATATAAATCACCAAAAAAATATCCATCACATGCAAGACCACCTCACTTTCACCATTTCCAATCTAAAAAACGTCATAGACTTTATGAGAACCTAAGATGTGAAATTGCAATCATCTTTTTTCAAGCTCTCAAAAGTACATGAATTGAGCACCTATTTGACCAGATCCTACCAGATAACTGTTGTGAATTGGTAGCTCCAAGGTACACCTGGCCCTTCTTTGATAAATGCATTCTATTTTTATCCTTTAGTGAAACTCTTTGATAGAAAATAGTCGGATCAACTAGTTCTCTTTTCTACATTGGTTTTTCTCTTAGGAAATTCAGCAAACACATGGTGTGCAAAGTTATTTACAGTTGATTACAAACATATAAAACGAACATGGAGGAACCATTATAATTTTCAATCTGTTTCAGATTCAAACATCTCAAATAAATGTAAAAAATCAGATTCTTAAGTTCGAAATCTGTCACAGAAATCAATTTCAAACATCTGAAATAAATTGAAATTTTCAAGTTTATATGTTTGAATATGGCACCAGATTTTCAGACTCTAATAATTAAACAGAAAACCTAAAATCAAGTTCTAATATCTGATTGTATCAGTTAGGGATTCAAAAATTACCTTTTCAAGGAGTTGGGTCAGACACTAGTAGTGATGCCACTGTGGTGGTGCTTGCTGTTGTGTGGCGGTGGTGGTTTGACAATGGAGAACGGAGGTAGTGAGGGAGAAGAACGGGGAGAAGAACGGGGAAGGGAAGTGGTGGTGTTCTGGGTGGATTTCAGAAGTGGAGCCGATGGTTTTTGGGTTTCAGAAAACAGAGAGACGCCGAGAGAGGAATGGAGGGTTTTCAAAATATTTTGGCCGATGGAGTGGGGAGGGATAGATTTGGAAGTTCACACCTATTTTGTGGTTGTATGGTAACAATTTTTATAAGATTTGTGGTTTAAGTTAGTAAAAGGTTACGTGCAGTAAATTCGCAGTTGTATTTATAAACTCCCAATTAAAATTAAGCCTACTATATAACTATTCGGCTGTTTCTAAAGGGTAAAGATAGAGGAGACCCCTTATTTCTCTCACAGACACGGTGTTTGTACACGTTTAAACCTTATTAGCACTCTCCTCTTTTGATCAGATAGCGATTTCGAGAAAAGCTTCAAATCGTTTCCTTTTTCTTCTATTTGAGATTGAATTTCACTAAGTTTGAGCAGCGGCGGAAAACTACATTGATTCGTGAGTTTGCTTCACGGCACCGAAAAAACTTAAAGATATACTCCCTCCGTCCCAATTTACTTGTCACAGTTCTATTCCAACCGGAAAAAAGAATTAGTCATATCTTTAAATTGGTAATGAATTTTATATCCAATATGGATCTTGTTTGATAGATCTCGATTTGTTCTATAATACAGTGTTTTCAAAATCGCCTAAAATATTATAAATTACAAGATATAATCAATTGAAAAGTGGCACGAACTCCAAAAAGTGACAAGTAAATTGGGACGGAGGTAGTATATCTTGGGAAAGAAGTACCATTCAACCTGTGTAGATTAGGAGAGGGTATATCGTTACTACAGAGAGCCATATCACGTGCCTTAACCACGTCACAGGCTATTCTACCAATTTCTCTATCTATTTATTTTGTTGAATTTGTTTAATAAATATTGTTTAGATTTATAATTCTTTTAAAATTCCTATCACATATGTTTTTTCCCAACAAGCCAATCATACTAAGCCCAAATGAAAGCCGATTGATGAAATATATACATAAACAAAACCCCTGATCGTGAACAAATAACTCCAATCTCAGGTGGTGTTCCACATTTTAGAAAAGTACTTTTTTTCCAAACGAAGGTAATTTCAAACTTAAATATAATGAAAAAGAAAAAAAAATTCCAATTTTTTTTGCACTGTTTAAAAGATCTTAATCTATCAAACAAGATCCATATTGATAAAAAAATTATTTGTGTAAATACATGATTTTTGAGCTTGAAATTAATTACCTTCTTTTTCTAAAAGTTCTTTTTTTGAAAAACCGGAACACCCCTCATTCTTGCAGGTAGGATATGCATGAATGGGTTTACGGAAGATTCTAGAAGACTAGCTTTTAAAAAAGCAGTTTGGCTGAGATTGTAGAAAATTCTTTTCAATAGATTTTGGAGTTTTAGTGACTTCTAAAGGATGAAAAATAGTGTTTTGAAGATGGATTGGAGTTGGTTTTTATCAATAGATTCTGGAGTGAAAGTGAAAGTGGGTTTTTAGCTTTTTTCCCTTGTGAAAACTATATATCTGTTTTTGCTATTCAAAATTTATCAGCCAAAACTGAACCTGAAGCAAATAATCTAAGTTTTGTTTCCACATTTATTGCAAACACGGCTGTATACTTTTGCAGAGTCTAAAAAGAAAGCGTAGAAGGTACCCATAAAACATAAGCACAGCAATGAGATAATTCTAAGGTTAAACATTCATCACAGACTTACCCAAAAAAACACTTTCATCACAGTGAAATGAAGTTTTAAACGTATCTTCCAAAGATTCTAAAGGTAATTATGGGTGAAATGCATGTTTAGGAGAGGTTGTTTAGGACTATAAGAAGACTTCGGTATTTGGAATATGTACAATACTAGGGAATTTTTTATTGATGCTACATTAGTAGAAAGAATTTTGATTTTTGCGTTCCACTTTTTACTAATGGCGCTCCATTTTATTCCTGAAGTTACTAGTAATTAACTTCATGTTAAAAGTGGAACGTCATCAGTAAAAATTAGAGCGCGAAACTCAATTTTCTAGTAAAAAATAGAATTAATTTACAACGGTAAGTTAGAATTACTAGTAATAGGTTGGAGTAGAAACGTTGATATTAAAAAATCTGGAGGGGCCTATGCCCATGGGCATTAACTGAATCTGCCCCTGATCATTCATGCATATGTGGATGCTTATGGTACATATGAATGGAATTTGTACCACATACATGTGCCGAAGGAGGAGCCGAGGAGGTATTTTGTCTTCGATAGCGTATGTGTTGTATCTGAAATGGATTTTTATGAATTGTGCTCTTAGAATATACATACCCTTGCGACAATCTATGATTGTTGTCAATACTCGTCGCTAAGTTCTTTGTTGAGCAGATCAAATTGTTTCTGCTCTGCGGATAGAGAAATTCGATTTGTCTAATTTTGGCCAACGTTGCTCACAGTTGTAGAGCCGAAATAATACGCTTGACTATTGTGTTTTGGCACAACACAAATTCGAATCACTTTACCACTCCAATCGTGGTTTGGTTAGTTGTTTATAATCTTAATAGGAAAGGTCTAATGGTTGGCGGGTTTTGCATTGTCTGTGGTGCTTGATAGGAAAGACAACCTAAAGCCGCAGATTAGGGACCAATTACCAAGCTTGCATGCTTGGTAAAGACCTTGAAACCATTTTTCCGGAGCGCGATTAGCAGAAAGGAAGAGGAGAATTAAGGAAGGCTGTATTTGGGATCTGTATAGGAATTGGCCTGTACAAAAGATGATCCTTTATGCCGGGGATCGGATACGATAGTCGATAGTGTCCATGGAGATGGTGGGTTAGTTTGGGCTGAAGCCCCCTTAGCTTCATACAGATTATGGAATTTGCTACTTGTTAAGGCGTTCTTTTCTCCATATTAACACTAACACCCCTACTAATTCCCGTTAATGTATATCGCCTGACAAAATAAAATAATAATAAAAAGCCAAACAAAAAACAGGTAAATTTGTGCAGTAAACTCTAATAATAGAAGTAATTTTTCGTTTCAGTTGGCTATAATGGATTTTATGGGGTCCTTTGTTGGTTCTATATAAATTGGGTAATTGTGTTCTTCCTCGCCTCTACACAACCCACAATAAACCAAAAAAAAAAAACGGAGATTCCCCTACAGTAATGAAACAAGTAGAGGGTAAATGTCTTTCTTGGGTCATCCTCCTTGACGTAGCTCTCCTCTGGGAAAGACATTTAAAGACCCTCTGTTTTCTTCTTTTCTGTATGGCGATCTCTGTTGTGTGGTTTCTGGTTTTATTGTGGGTTCTGTAGAGGCATGGAATAACTCAAATAGACAACTTATATAGACTTTACAGAGGCCCCCGTAAAACCCATTACAGCCAACTCAAACAACAAATTACTTCTATTGTTAGGGTTTACAGCATAAATTTACGTGTTTCTCGTTTGACTTTGTTAGACAATGAAAGAATCCACATCGACCATCTAATTTGGTCATATTCTTATGCCATCTAATTGGCTCCTCTTTTTCAGAATTTCTATAAAAAAAAAAAAAAAAGAAGAGTTAAAGAAAAAAGAAATTACAATTCAAATGTATTTTACAACAAGAAGTTCGTAGTTTGGGAAACGGTACGTGAAATTAATGAAAAAGGTGGCAGCTGTTGTCCTAACCCTCAAACACAGTGGGTTCTCAAATTGGTAAATTCTCCTCCTACAGTATTATTTTTCCAAATTGAGGAGGAGTCGAAGTAAATTCTCCTCCTACATAGTTCCAAAGTTCATATTAGTACATATTTTGTCGCACTTCAAGAGTTCTTTTTATGGAGTTTCGTAATGCACCGCATTTAGCTGTTATTTTCTTGGTATTTACAGATCGCTCAGGAAAACGAGCAAGTGCATTTACATGTTTGCTTGATGAAACCGGAAGATACGACAATCAGGAGGACGTATCCACCTGGCGGGCTCCTGACTTTGGAAAGTTTTAAAGTCAACTGTGACGCTGCAATCTCAGTAACTAAGAACGCTAGCAAAACCGCTGTGGTTCTCCGGAATTGGAGGGGAAAAGTGTCGGAAGGGGTTGCAAAAACAGTGAATTATTGTTCTGGCCTTGGCGGTGAATTGTATGCTATTAGAGCTGCTTGTGAAATGCTTCTTAGGCTGGGAATGAAAAAGGTTGTTGTGGAATCTGACAAGAAGCAAGCAATAACTCTTAGCGTCTCTCTGAGCTGGTACCACCGTGGAATGTAAGAGCCTTGGTGTTGGATATTTGGCAGTATGCCAAAGAGGGAGCGTTTATTCTCAACTGGGTTCGGCGGTCCGCTAACAAGGTGGCGCATGAAATAGCCTCTCTTGCTTTACGTAGTTCTCTACCTTGTAATTGGATTTCGAATCCACCTTTATCTCTTGTATCAGTTTTAAATCTGGATTTTAATAAAAGCCAGTGAAGGCGTATTTGCGGATAAAAAAAAAAAAATTTTTGACCTGATTCCTTGATCCGCAATTTCCTTGGTAATCGAGAAGCATTGACATTGTGCTTTATTGGACGTTTCAAGTTTGGGAATTCGCTTATTTCTTGATGATAAAACTTAATTTCAAGAGTGCGGTTAGTGGACATAAGTTTAAACGAAAGACGAGGATAGTTCTTCTGGCCATATTGAGGTGATGCGAAGTTAGTCTAAACATGTACATATTCTTGGCTGAGTAGTAAAATTCATCTGGATTTGTATTGTATATGTTTCATCGATGTAACCTTCGTTTTGAACGAAACCGATGTAATCTTCTTATTCGCTGTGATATTGCATTCTCTTTTTCCTCCTCATTTGGGCGCTATGCGTCAGGAAATTTTAATCTAGTTGGGCCCCGTTCTATTGAACTTAATTTAAATTTGGGAGTTTTGTTCTTATTTGAATTTTTTTTACATTTGTTAGTTTTGTACCAAATTTTTGTGAGTTATTGATTCGTCTCGACAAGAGGAATCAGAAAAGTAATTTTTTTTTATTTTTACCCAAATGTTTTGATAAATAACCACTTTTTGGCAACAAAATGCTAGTGTGGTTTTTGTAAACTTAACTTATTTCTTTATTTTGTGTGTTTTATTTATTTTCTGAAGTTTTGTTAGATTTGAGTGACATTTTTTGAATTGATCATCTATTTCGACAAGAGGAGTTTAAAATATACAAAATTATGACCAAAAGCAAAAAAAAATCCTAAAGACGAAAAAAGTATCAAATAGCTATCTTACTTGTCTAAAATGCTATTTTATTGCCAAGCAAAAAAAAAATGCTATTTTATTTGAATTTTTTCAACAGTCATCCATATTTTTATAATTTTTCGATTCATCACGTTGAGGCGAACGATTAATCTCAAAAATTACAACATAAAGCTAAATAAAAGATTACAGAAAATAAAAAAATACCAAAATAAATTTTAGATTTATTATAAGTTTACAAGAACGCAGCTTAAATCGAAAGGATTACAACATTTTTATGCATCTTAAAACTTTTCTTTTGCTGCCTATTATCGATGGAGTCTTTCGGCCCTAGTAAAACCTTGATTAAGCATAGTCATAGGGCCGGGCCGGGCTGGGAGTGCTAAGCCCGTGAATTCACTACCTCTGTCCACCCACGGTTTTTTTTTTATATGTTTTCTAGTATTCTTTTTCTTTTCATTTTCCACTGCAGCTTCTCTTTACCTATTAAATGACATATTACAAAGAAAAACTAACACTGTAAATAAAAAAAGTAAGTGAGGTAAGTCATAACTCTTTATTATTGAAACTTGCAAAATTATAGTGGAGTGATTTTCGCACTCCCAAAATTATAGACTTGTTTGATTGTTTACAGAAAATTGGGCTAGAGTCCAAAGGAGTGGCTTGTTGGGCCCTTTAATCCAGGCTAGGTCTTTATTAGGTTCTGGATCCATTGTTTTAAGGGCTCGTTTGGATGACGTATTAGGTTTGGAGGTATTACTCCCTCCGTCCCAATTTACTTGTCACAGTTCTATTCCAACCGGAAAAAAGAATTAGTTATATCTTTAAATTGGTAATGAATTTTATATCCAATATGGATCTTGTTTGATAGATCTCGATTTATTCTATAATACAATGTTTTCAAAATCGCTTAAAATATTATAAATTACAAGATATAATCAATTGAAAAGTGGCACGAACTCCAAAAAGTGACAAGTAAATTGGGACGGAGGTAGTATGTAAGAAGGGGGAATTGGATAGTAAGGGGTATTAGTTAATAAAGGATGGCCCACGTTGATGTGATGTTTATGGAGGGGGGATTAAATAATGATTGGTTTGGATGAAGTATTAAAAAGGGGGGATAAAATAGTACGTGGTTTGGATGGAGGATAAATAAGGGGTATTAGGAAGGGTGGATAATATAAAAAGCTGTCAAATGACTATTTTGCCCTTGTGCAGACCCAAACTTAAATATGTATGACTTTATATATGTATAATTACTAATATAATTAATTTTTGAAACTTAAGCCGTAATAATTTTTTTACTAACAAATGTACTAATTTAATAAATGAAAAAATCAATTTTGATTTGAAAAAGTTCGTGTTTTTCATAATAAAAATTCTGTTTGTTTTTAAATTGTTGGAAAATTACATTGTTTGGTAGTTAAAAATGCGTCCAACAATTTTGTTAGGTGAATTCACATGTGCCGAACATATTTCTTTGGTGAAAATGTGCCTAACTAATATAATAATTATATAAAATATATAAAATATTGTCATTTCGTTTTTTAAATGTTTAATAAAAATACTTAATAATGGTTTAATGTAGGAAATGTTATCATTTTTAAAAAAACTTTAATAAAACCGAAATTTTAAGAATTTTGTAAAAAACCAAAATTTAAAAAATGAATAGGTAGTAGATGGTGGATGGTGGTTGACAACATGTGGGTGTTAGTTGAACTCATGTGAGGAGTAGGTTCAACAAATTATTGCCTCCAATTTTTCTATAAATAGAACTCATTTTTTTCATATCTCATTCCACATCTCATCTTCATTTCCTATATTCGCATTTTTATTTTTTTCATCATTTGAATGGCACGCCGGGCTTGGAGCGATGAGCAGGAGGATACATTGTTAACAAATCTTACGAGCCTTGTCGATCAAAGGGTTTGGCGAACCGATAACGGAACATTTCGCCCTTCCTACTTGAGAGTTCTTAAAAATGAGATGCAAGTTTCTTTCCCTCAAGCAGGTATAAACGAAAGTCATATTGAAGAAAAGATCAAGAAATGGAAGCGTGAATATCGCACACTAGACACTATGCTTAGGCGTCCTGGGTTCGGGTGGAATCTAAATGAAAACAAACTAGTGGTGGAAAATGAAATTTGAAATGAATTTGTTCAAGTAAGTACTCGTCAATTTTTTTTCAATTTTTGTATAAAGTATTGGTTCGTAAATTTTGATAATGTTTTCCTAATATTTATATGTAGGATCACCGACATCAGTGACATTTTCGGACAAGCAATTTTCCCATTTTAATCGATGGGCCTATTGCTTTGTTTCTGATGACAACTAGAAGTTCGAAGTTGAAGGTGGGCATTGGAAGAATAAATTGAAAGTTGTGATAATAAATGGATTGACGAATAAATTTTTAGCCTTCCTAATGTATGTTAAAAAGTTTTTAATTTTATGTATGTCTTCTGAAATGAATGAATTTTCCTTTTCGTGGCTTCCTAATTTGTTTTTATGTATGTGTGTGAGGGTGTATTTCTGTTGGTCCTCGTATTGTACCATTGTTTAAGTGAAAAGGTGAACCATAGAAATATGACTAATCTTCCACATGTTAATTTTGGTACCATATCCAAACCAAAATTTAATCAAGTTGGTTACGAAATAAAACGTACATCTTACGGAATTCTTACATTTGATAAAGTCTTCCCAACTTAATTCGTCCAAATTTTTCAAATAAAAAACCTACAACTTCATTCTGAATCGAACAGATGTGCCAATAAAATACAACATACGAAACCTAACAAAAAAGTTACAACAAAGTATTTTGTTAGACTAGTTTTCTGTTCCACTTCCAAATCAATTGTGGATGTGGAAGCACCGTCACTTGATTGATTGTTGATTTGAGCCAACTGTATGTCTTGCATGAGCCGGTATCTTTCCTCATGATATGCTAATAATGCTTCTTCCGCTTCGTCAAGTGTATTGTACTTTTCTTCAAATTCCCCGCGTATCCATTAACTTGGAGTTCCGCGGCCGCCTAACTTGTATATATTCCCGGTTTACGGCCAATGAAAACCACCCAATACTTTTCTTTATCTTCACTTCTCATTGAAAATCTATTCGGATACAACAATTATGATATTTCAATGTGAAACAATAGTACGAGTATGTTTACAAATTAATATGGCTCAGATATATATTTGACGAGCACAATGCACTACTTGGCTATAAGTTATGTTGCCGAACAGTTATTGAACCGTTGGCCTTCATAACTTGTCCCGCCAAGGTAAGTAACTAACCTAAAATTGTCTCATTTTATATCATCATGGCTTAAATATAATTGACAAATGGACAACTAAACAGCCTTAAAACAGCAGCAAGAGTTCAATAACCATCAAAACTGTCCACATACTGCAATTTTTCATGACTGTCAATAAAGTGCAGTTTGGACACACCAAAACAGCACCTTATATAACTGCACCTACACAACTGAACCTGCACTTGACACACAACCCAACTCTAAACAAAAACTGATCCGGCTCAGTAAACAAGTTATAGTCCACAAAATTTCATCTTGTTCCACAAACCATCATAGTACACCTCAGAGGCTCAGAAAAGTATCATCATAGCCCAAAAAACACCTCAGAGATATGCATTTAGAACCAGCACTATAGATACGAACATGAATTTAACAGATACCAACAGAAACTTAACAGCACTTAACTGCAGATATCAACAACAAGCAGTCAGGACACAGCCCAAAATAGTGCAGTTTGGACACACCATTGGACACAGCTGAAAACTGAAGAGAGGGCTCAGATCATGTCATTTTGTTCACAAGGGTGCGCATGGCTGCAACCAATAGTTGCCCCGCCAAGCCACTACATTCATAAATAGGAAATACACCTGCACAGAACAAGCTATGCCAAATCATGGCATAGCAAAACCAGAAAATAACAAAACTGCAGAACCAGAACCAGAACCAGAACCAAACTTCAGAACCAAAACAGAACCAAACTTCAGAAGCAGAACAGAACATAATATGAACTGCAGAAACCATTCAACTCCTCAAGTGGACAGATTAGAAATTGTAGTGGGCTTAGGAAATTAGTACGAAACTCACGAGGGTACGCATGGCTGCAACCACAAGGTGCCCCGCCAAGGCACTACCTTCATTTACTTTGTCGTTTTTTCATCATTGCCCTATTAATAACCACTTACAACCATTGGAATTGAGAATAGCAAAACCAGAAAATAGCAAAACTGCAGAAGCAGAACCAGAAGCAGAACCAAACTTCAGAACCAAAACAGAACAAAACTTCTAAACCATAACAGAACATATAATGTGAACTGCAGAAACCATTGAACTCCCAAACTGGACATTGTAGAAATCACAGCGGGCTCAGGATATTACTAAGAAACGCACGGGGGTACGCATGGCTGCAACCACAAGGTGCCCCGCCAAGGCACTACCTTCATTTACCTTGTCGTTTTTTCATTATTGCCCTATTAAAAACCACTTAGAATATAGAACACCAAACTGGACAGAGCAGACAGCTTCATTAAAACTGGACAGAGCAGAAAACTCGACACACACACACACACACTTTCTGCCACCTGTTACACACACACACACACACACACACATTGCACCTGCTACGAACACACACTACACCCCCCTCCAAAAGTGCATAAGCAGAACTTAACAAAACTGCAGAACCATAATAGACCAAAACTTGCAGAACCAGAACAGAACAGAAAGTGAACTGCAGAAACCATTCAACTCCTCAAGTGGACAGATATAGCTTGCTGAAAACTGGACAGCATAGAACTGAACACACGCACACACTCTACACCTGCTACATACACACACACACACATTGCACCTGAGTCGAAACACACACACTACACCCCCTACCAAACTGCCGAAGCAGAACATATCAAACAGCTGCACTTGAACAGAACAAAACTGCAGTAACAGAAAACTGCAAATCCTGCATGCTATTGGACTGAACATGAAGCACAAACCCAGAAACTGTAGAACATAAAACTACAGTAACATAAAATTGCCCAGATTCAATTGTGATATCCCCCCTTGTAGTCTGTGGGCCCGGCTATATGGCGTCGTTTGGGAAGTCAGTAACAGGTGGCTCAGAAAAATTTCCTCAAAGCCATTTACTTATGTAGATTGATTCATGCACTGCATTGGAGTTATGATAGGGCTCAGATAATCTATTTGTAATCAGAACGGTAGTCATGGTTGTAACTTTTGTTACCCCGCCAATGTTTTTATGTTAATCACAACTATTGTATTGATTCATCATTGCCCTATTAATGGATTGATTCATCATTATCATGGATCATCAGTTTAGAACATTTTCAATTACAATTCAACTGCAACAAACCACACACACACACTCTGCACATGCTCCACAAAGGTACCAGAAAGTGGACCGAGGCTCAGAAAAATCTCATCATAGCCTTCAATGGGCTCTAACAATATAAATCCATCAAAAGGGTACTCATGGCTGCAACTACCGTTACCCCGCCATAGTATCTACCTTAAATCAGAATTTAATTGTTTCATCATTGCCCTAGTAAGACTCACTTAAGTTGCGAACAACCTGTCATGCAAACAAATTTCATATTACATTCCCGAAAATTTAACAAAATGTATGCATCAAATGTACGAATTTGCCAAGTTTAAGATGTGCATTAGTTCATATATATACTTCATACACCCATCATAGGTAGTCCATAGACATCCTCCATTGTTCATTACACATTTGACAAACTTGATCATACATTCCCAAATATTAACAAAAACTATGCATCCGCTATGCATCGAATGTACCATATTACATTACAAAAGGTAGGAAATGTTCATTACGAATTAACAAAAGGCTTCCTACTTATGCCACTACAAAAAAGTGGGTAAAGTACCATTCTTGCTTATAATGGTACTTTAGCCACTTCAAAAAGGCAATCCATTCCTTTAAATGGGACTAGATGGGACCATACACTTGACCGGCAAGGATGGCCTCCACAAAAGCTTGCCTCTCCTTCGGCTTAGTCCCATAGAAGTCATCCACCCTCTCTTCCGCTTACACGATTATTGCACTCAACTTGAACTTCTCCGTCAATGTGATATCAAGTTTCGACAACTCATCTTTCACCATCGTGCGTCGGGCGGATAGCTCTTTGTCATAGCCAAATGAATTGGCCATCTTCTCCATATAGATAGTGCTTGATTTGAAGAAATTGTCCATGCTCTCATGGACGGCCAACTCCGCATCACCCATTCTTGTCCTCTTTCTCTTGTTTGGGACTCCGGCATTGGCCGCCGGTGTTGACCCACGGGGAGTGGACATGGGGAGTGATGAATGAGGTGCGGGAGTTACGGGAGTTGTAGGAGTTACGGGAGTTGTAGGAGTGTTGGGAAGATGTTCATCGTAATTATCAAATAGGGCATCATAAAAGTCATTGGAGTTGTGTGGCTCCAGACTTTAATTGGGAATATTCAGCCTCGCCATTTTGTTATAATCTTCGGCGGCTACCCCCGTAGCCCTATCCTTGCCAAATATGGTTTGCCAATCTTCAAAGTGCGGGAAAGACTTCCCGTACAAGCCTTTTGCCTTTGTAGGATGGGCCTACACAAACATTGTCAATTTTACTACAAATTCTCCTGCCTTAATATTCAATTAAAGCATTGGAATTCAAGATGGAGACTTACCTTTTCATACACATCCCATATGGCTTGCTCCACGTCGATGCGTTTGTTGACCGCATCCCACCCGTAACCACTTAGGTTTGTAATGTCTACAATTCTACCCCACACGGATTTCCAATACCTCACCTTGGAGTCAATGTGGGGGTTTGCCTTAATGTTGCACCCCAGGAGCAATTTCTCTAGCTCCTTCCCTAAGTGGGTGAAGTAACCCGTTTTAAAGCCATTTTCAGCCTTCCACCTCTCTGCCGCCTCATTGAGCATGCACTTCATTAGTGCATCCTCCTCACGTTTCCTCCAAGTCTTACGTTTTTGCTTTGTAGGCCCTTCCACTTCCACTACTTCCACATCGTTAGTAGCCATAGCTGTAATAAATTTAAAAGTGTACAACAATTGTAACAGTAGGACCTTAAACATTACGTTATGAAAAATAAACTACAACTTCAATAGTACGTTACAAGTTGTTCTCACAAATATAAGTTAAGAACAAGTTCGAAATAGTACAATTACAATGTTTGACACCACAAAACGAAAATACAATCAAGGAAGGATGCCCTCCACTTGTCCCCCACCATTGGCTAGCCAATGGTTATACATGGCTGCTGCTAGAGCATCCCTACCTACAGTCCACTCATTGGAACTCTCGACGTTAGCAATGTTATCATCAAAAGGGACATCGTTCACATGTGCTCGTTCCCACGCAGTGTACTCATGTTCAATGGGATCGTTTGGCATCTCTCTTTTGATTAAGTGATGAAGCAAACAACATGCTGACACGATACGACATTGAGTCCTTATTGGGTAATATGAGGGAGATCTCAAAATTGCAAACCGCATCTTGAGAACCCCAAAACTTCTCTCAATGACATTCCTAACAGCAGAGTGTTTCATATTGAAGAACTCCTCTTTGCTTGTTGGCATGTGACCTTGCCGCCAAATATTAATGTGATATCGCTGTCCACGGTATGGTGCTAAAAAACCGTTCCCATTGATGTAGCCGGCATCAACAAGATAATAATGTCCTGTAACGAATGGAAGACAACACATTAATGGGTGGATAACTTTAATAGAGTTAAAGTAAACTACAGGCAAGGATATGGAACATACCACGGGGAACTATAAGACCGTGGGGTCGTTCCATGGCGTTTCCAAGGATTCTAGAGTCTGTGGCCGATCCTTCCCAACCAGACAATACATAGACAAATTTAAGGTACCGGGTACAAACACCTAAAGCATTTGTAGCAATCTCACCCTTCCTCGACCTATATCGTGGCATGTCCGCGGCGCGTCCCATCCAAGGCCCCAAGACAATTCTAACAAAAGTGGACAAGAGTATTAATGTAAGTGAATACGTGGAGCTAGAGGAAAGCTTGACAATGGATGAAATATGAACAATTCAAAAGGACTATACCTGAAACCAATTCCACCTATTGTCTTGGTAGTTAGCTGGTACAGGGTCGGGCGTCTCTAGGAGCAATCGGTGAAGGTGCAAGACAGCTTGGAGTACAGCATTGAAATGCCTACTTATTGTCTTAGTAGACTGATAGAATTCATATCTTGTACGCCTCTGCTTTGTATGGTGACCGAGGACTAACAAAAATATTGCTACCCTTTCCTTGAGACATACGTTACGTGAGTCGGTTAACCCAACACCTCGGACTAAACAACACAATCTAAAAAAAGTTTGTCTATTCACCCTCAACTGGTCATGGCAGTCCACCTCATTACCCCTTACAAGCCTATTGATGTTGTTTACCTGCGTTTGGTAAAAGTCCGGATTCAGAGACAACTCCGGACGACGAGAGCGAAACGTGGACGTGATGAACAAGTACAGACGAAAAACACCAATGACAGCATTCATAAATGCCTGTAATGCCATCAATCCCTCTTGCTCTTCTCTTCTCCTTTTCTGTTTCCTATTTAATCTTGTCATCCTAAAAAAACACTTACAAGATTTAGGATTTTTTATGAAAACCTAATCTTGAAATCTTAACTAACAATGATGTACCCTAACTATTCATCAAAAATCAAAGCCATATCAGTAGGGTTTAGGGTTTTTAGGTAAGGTTTAAGGTTTCATATTATTTACCAATAATGAACACAGAATTCAATGGTTATATACACATATACAAATTCGAACTCATACTCATCTACTGACTTGGTTATAATTTCAACTCATACTCATCATATGTTTTATCATACCTATTTACCATTATCCTACGCCAGACCTGTTTTGCCATATTTTAGATGATATGAAAATCATCAACTGTGTTCTCCAACCCAAATTTAAGGGTTACGACATATTCTTCACGAACAAAACAATCCACAACAACAAATCCATGGATTTTCGTCCATAGAACCCACACAACCACTAAGCCAATTCGAACAATGAATCAACTAAAAGATTGGTGGGTTGCACTAATTAATCAATTAAGTTGTTTGTGGAAGAAAAGAAAAAAAAGGGGTTTGGGTATTTATGATATTACAATTTAGTATAGTGCAATTCATTCCATATAAGAAAACTATACACCAATATTTTAGTTATATGTTCTTGTGGTGGGGGAGAACATGCATGGAAAGATCTACACACAACAAAAATGAGATTTTGGGGCACTTTTAAAGGGCATTTTTACCAAACTGTCCCATCAAATAGTTAATGAGGCACATATTTTTTGAGTGCCGCATATTTTTATCGCAGTTTTTAGTATTACTTTGTTGTACGGTTCTTTGTATCGACTATATAGTGGCTTATTTGTCGATTATGTTATCCATTATAGAAGACTTCATATGGAACAACTTATTTGAATGACTTCTAAAAGTATAAGGCTACTGGCAACAAGAACAATTCCTTGTGCTTAAATCACGAGGCTTGTGATCCTCAAGTAATCGATCCAGATCAAGCTAAGGTTGAGGGTTTGTACCTATTTTACCCACCAACAATCTATATGTCCTGCTTTTGTAGTATTGCATACATGGATCCAACTTAAGGTGTGCCTTTTTGTTTTATCTCTATTGTCCTGATTATGATTGTGGGTTGAGTTCTTTCAATTTTGCAGCCAAAATAATCTGCAAACATTAAAATCCTACCCCTTGCCTGTGTATGTTTTGTCTACTCAATCAAGAATAACCATGATTTTACCCCTTACATTCCCTTACAGGTATGTCTACTAACACTTCACCTTTAGCTTTCTAACCTCCACATTCCATGCAACTTTGCGTTTCTATAAGCTTAGAGTTAGAAATATGGGAGGTAAGCAAAGCAATATAGTGTCATTTGCAGGCACCTTTTTATTGAGAGTAAGAAAGATTTGCTAAGGATTGTGATACAAGTTCTGGATTAGTAATGTGATCAATAGAGGACATCTATCAAGTTTGTGAAGATTTCATCAACTCTTATTTTTATCAGTGTTCATGAACATAAGGGGAAAATAGTTTTATCTTATTTGCAAAATATTGCCATAGGCTTTCTAGTATTAAGTTTGATAGACTGTTGTAAATAGAGCTTGAAGGCGTAGAATATGAAGACGTTAGACATCTCACATATTCTCTTTACACTTTTCTTGTGTTTTTCATGTGTTATAAAGTTATAATGTGGTACTTGCTGAACGACGTTTGACTTAAAGTATGTCTTTGGTATGTTTTATTTGTTTTTATTAACTTCTATTTGAATTCTTGATAATAACAGTTCGGAAGTCCTCGTGTCTTTATTTCGGTATAAGTAGAGTTGCTTACGGTTTATTCTTATTTGGTCAATCAAATGGGGGATTGAGATGGTGATTGTCAAGAGGATCTTGTCAACAGTTCTTTCAGAAGGTTGTTACTTTATTTCAATGGCAGGGCAATAGTTTGAATCTTCTAAATGGTTGATTGATAATTTTCTTATACTTTGGTTGCGAGGTTATACAGTTTTTAAGACATTGTATTTCACAATTCCTTATATCAAGGATAATTGCAAGTCTATATGTTCAATTCGTAATTTTTAATGCTTGTTGAGTTGTATGGCATCCATATAGCGGGTAATAATTTTTTTTGAAATCAAAAAGATCTTTTAGGGTAGTTGGAAGTGCCTCAATAGTTAAGTTATTGTGACAGTTATAGGAGTCTCATCAATTAAGCTTTTGAGGCACTTAAAAATGCTTTGACAAATCATTAACCATGGTTAAGGTCATCACGTAAAACCACCTATTGCTGCTCTGTAAAGTGCCTTAATAGATAGCCTGATGTGGCTGTTTTGTGTGCCTCGTCCAGTATCTATTGGGGCTCCTAGAAGTGCCGTGTAAAGCTATTGCTACATCGATACAAGCGACAGTTCATTATTCTGCCCCAATAGTTAAAATGCCCCAAAAAGTAACATTTTAGGGCATTTTCAACTGCCCCAAAATCCCAGTTTTGTTGTAGTGTGTTCATATACAATCCAGAGCCATTTGACATGTGCGAGTCCAACGTAAATCATTTAACATACATACATAAATCGAATACTTCAATCTGGGCATATTTATAGCCGTATATAGCATTTTTAACTTTTCAATACTTTTTGACATGTCTATAAACCTGCCAATGTAAAAAAATTATGAACACACAATATCACGCTCACAGCTTCGGACCCTCCTATATCGGACAGTTTCAAACAGTTCAAACCCACATAACCCACAAACCAAATCGAACAAATACTTTGTTGGAAACAAAAATGGCCATAAAATCTAACCTAAAAAACAACAGATCCAGTTAAAAAAGGAAGACTGCTGTTCATACCTGAGTGAATCCAACTGAAATCGACCAAAGCACCAAATCGCCACAAAACTCTTCCAGCCCTTCTTCTCATTCCAACAACCACAGACCTAGAAGAGTAGAGACATAAATGGTACCTGGAGTCCACAGCCACAAAACCCACAAACCAAATCGAACAAATACAATGAGCGAATGATAACTCAACCCAAAATCGAACACAGAAATGCACATAAACAGTAACAAATCGAAGAATGCTATTCATACCTGGAGTGAATCGAACTCCAAATCGACCAAAAGCACCAAATCGCCAGAAACCTCTTCGAGCCATTTTCTCTTTTCGAACAAGAAGAGACCGAGAAAAGTGCGGCAGAAATGATGCGTGGGGGTGGGGAAGGGGGATTACAAGGGGTAAGATGGTCCGAATGATGGGGGGATTAGGGCGGATTCAAGATGGCTTGCTCAAACCCTAGCCATCTCTAAGCCCCCCTAAGGTTGTATTCGGCAGGATTACGGAAAAGGGGGTGTAAAGATATCCACCCTGATTTTGAACTCCCCAAACAACGCAATATCAATGGGCCCACGTATTAGGAGGGGGGATATCTTAATCCCCCTCCATATTGCTGCTTCCAAACGAGCCCTTAAAGATATCCGATGAAACTGATTTTTTGCATATTTGTTTAACTCGACGAGTTCTACGAAATGAACGTTTCCGATTGTCGGAACAAGACTGGAGCGGGGCTCTCTCGGCGGGGACAGCACGCTGCTGTCCCTTGAAGGGACAACACCCCCAGTCCAAAATATACTCCCATACTATTTCCAAAATGGCTATATTTCTCTTATATCGCTTCGACTTTCATGTGAATTTCAATTAAGTAGTTCTGTTTTAATTTGGACAACACTAATCTTGCAATTCCAATTGAGTTTCAATGTGACCCCTTCTGATCTTCCATCCAATTTTCGGACCGGAGGAAACCACGTGCCGTCCATGTGCCAAATATGCAAGGGTATTTTGGCCCATTCCCTTGTACTACTTTCCCACGGAAAAACCATGCTTTGAACAATTTTGCTTTGGAAAAGAGAACCCCGTTCCACTTTTTTTCGAAAATCTTTTTTTTCGAGAAAAGATAATTCAAACTCAAATATTATAAAAATAAAAAATAAATTTTCAATTTTTTTGCGACATTTAAAAGATTTTAATGAGATATATTAAATAAGATTTATATTTGCAAAAAAATTATTTACGTAAGTACATAATTTTTGAGCTTGAAATTACCTTTTTTTTCAAAAAGAAAGTTAAGTAAGAAAGTAAAACAGCCAAACTTTTATTCACAGAATCTGTTCACGGAGTGGCGGAATCTCAGCCATCTATCGCATAATCAATGACTAAAATTCATTTTTAATTCTAACCAGTCACAATTAATTATTACCGGTTAAATTGATTTTCAATTTAGATAGTCCTATTAACACTTTAACGTGCGTGATTGGCTTTCGTGCCTTCTTTGCGTAATGGTCAGCAAATAGGATATTTCTTTTTAAAAAAATCCCCAAATCGGTACAAGGAAAAAGGAAGTATCTTCCCCAAACTTTCACGGTACATCAAAGTTATCTACGGATCGGGCTTCCATTTTCACCTGAATCTGCACCTACCTGGTATTGGCCTGATCAATAAAAAAGACCGAAACGTAAAAAGGGGAGAGAGAGAGAGAGGAGAAGAGTCCAGAAGACAAGGTCGTTGGTTCTCTGTGAAGATGAACGGCGGTGGCCCATCTGGTTTCAGTACGTGTTTCAACTTTTACGATTATCGGCAATACTTGTTTAATCTACCAGTTATGTTTGCTAATTCGACTTATTTTTTTCTTTGTTGCGACATAGACAATGCCCCTGTTGCAAGAACTCTAGTTATTGCTTGCGGCCTCTTCACGGTCATATTTGGGATCCAAGGCCGTTCAAACAAGCTTGGTTTATCGTATCAGGTGTTTTCCCCATCTGGGTTCTTCTCCGTTTGCCCACTTGTTCTTTTCGGTGTTCCTCATTTAATTCTCGATGAGTTATTTCTATCAAGCTATGCAAATCGTTGAAATTGCGAACGCCAATGCGTAGTCGTTGGAGATTTCTCTTCACTGCATAGATTGCACCTAGTTTGACTTAAGTTTTCGTGAGTTTTACATGCGGGGAAATTGTTTGGTTTTGTATTTTATTTGTCTTTACCATTTTGGAGGGCACCTGAGTTTGAGTAATTTTGACCTGGGATGTCATTGGGGTTTTAGATTTTTTGCTGAATGAAGATGGAAACCCTAGTTCATTATTGGAATTATGACAATCCGCAAGTTAGGTTTCTGATACTTATAGGCTTCCTGATTCTCTCTGTGCAGTGTCCCCAATAAGTTCTCTCTCTAATTATTTCTCTAATTTCTTTATCATCTCTCTCCACTCGTTACCCCAAAAACCTCCATAAAACCCAAACCAAACAAAGCCAGTGGGGTTGGCAGGCATTTGAGAAAGAATTTGGAACTCTACCCTACTCTTGGTCCTTTTTGTGTGTGTGTGTTTGTATATATTCTTGTGATGATATTTGATTTCTTTGCGTGTCAGACTGAATGCGGTTAGCTAGACCTGACTCAAACTTTATTTTTTATTTTTTATTATCTATGTTTAATCGAAGATTGTTTGCCTGTATGGCCTACTTGGTTCTTTTGTTTCTGTTTTTGCTTTGTGGTTGTGCACTTGATGTTTCCAGCTTAGTGTTGTGTCCTTTCATGGTACTCTTAGGAGTTAGAAACCATACATTTTGACTCCCGTATGCAGAAGTTACTTTTTGTCATGGTTTTGTTCCCTGGTCTAGTTTCTATGATTCCACCTAACAATGTCGAACCTAATGCTCAGGTTTCGAGTTCCTTTTATGATCATTTCTCTTCTTGACGTTTCTTTGGAGAAGAACTTGGTGCACATAGATAGCTTCTGATCGAATCGAACAGCTTATGCTAATAGGTTGAGAGGTCCCAAAAGTAAATTAAGTGATCAACCATACCATACCCAAGTAACCCAACCAATATGGGACTTGCATCATCTGATGCCCCCTCATTTGTAGCTGCTTCTCAAGGTCTGTCTCTGTCACATGTAGCCTATTTGTTGGGTCTATTAGCATAGAGTGAGAATTGTTTTTTGTTTTTCAAATGTGGGATGGAATGGACCCCACTATAATACCATGAGGAAACTTTGAATTTAACCCAAAAGCTTAAGCTATTCGGTGGAAGAGGTCCAATATTATATTAAGTGATCACACAATTCATACCCAACCACCAACCAATGAGGGACTATATTATCTAACATCCTCATGTGCAACCACCGCTTTTTTGGGGTCTATCACGTGTATGCTCTTTTGTTAGGTCTTTCTTCGTGAGAGATTTTTTATTTTTTAAAAGGTGGGATGGTATGAGTTTTGCTTTGCGTTGGATCCAAAGTTTGTACAAAGGGTTCTTATTTCGACTGTTCATGGTTAACTGGAAATGGAAACAAAATGAAGGTGGACATCTTGAGAAATTGGTTTTAGCATATTTATTCTATTGCTGGCCTCATGGTGGTTCCATATATGCCTTTAATACCTTTACCTCTTATGCCCTTGCACCATTTCAAAGAAGGTGATGGATGAGGTTCACAAGGTAGCCTTGGTTTGGGATAGGGCATACCAAATCCTCGTACTAGTTATTTCCATGGCCTAATATTGTTGCTATTTTGAAGAATCATCAGAAGAGATTTTGCGACCTAAAAGTTTGAGACCTGACTACCTAGATTTTAGTTGAGCAGCCATACTAATTTGGTTAATATTTGCTTGAGTGACGAGGGCTCCAAATTAGGAAAGGTTTTCAATATGGTATGCAGTTCTACGTTTGTTCAAGTAAGCTGCTGTAATAAAAGATTGATAAGAATCAGTGAGAAAATGAAGTACTGACCTTTCCTGCCAAATAGTCTTGTCGAACCACAATATGCCTTTTTTTTTTTTTTT
>BPLS01026743.1:0-29749 GCA_019656275.1 Rhododendron kiyosumense
GGGATGGCCTCCGAAAAGGCCCATCTCGGGCTCTGGCGAGCCCACAATGTTGAATACCCTATTTACTAATTAAGTGAAGTCGTTAACATTAATTGATTTTTGGGGAGATGCTGGAACTTGTAGTATTAGAGTTGGGAGGTCGTGAGTTCAAACCGTAAGGGCAATATCAACTTGAGAGATTGTTGGAAGCACAATATTATTCTTCATGACCGCTGCGAAGAAAGACCAATTAATTTTATGAGATATCATTGAAATAATTATCACAAAGGCCTGATAGCTACTTTTTCTTGTATAATAGGATTTTTTGTCACTCATTGAATTTATTAGGGGCATTTCTCATTGGGTAATCTATTCTCTATGAAACACTAATCTTCCTTTCATGGATTTTTTATCATAAAGGGTTATAATTAAATTTTATCTCTAGGAATCTCATAATTAAGTTTATACTCTTTATTTGAGATCCTATATATAGAGTAAAAACTTAATTATAAGAGCCATAGAGGCAAAATTAAAGGCTTAATTGCAAGGACACCCCTTCAACTATCACGGTTTGTCAACATCACCCCCCCAACTACAAAACTCATCAACTTCACCCCCTCAACTATTAAAACTCGACAACTTCACCCCTTCCGTCCAGTTTTGCTCATAAATGTTAAGTTTAGAGGTCAAATTGGACGGAAAAACAGATTTGGACCCAAAAATGCCCTTTGGCTATTGGGCGGGAAAATAGTTGGGCATTATTTATACCTCTTAAAACATACACCACATACACCTACACCAAAACCCAAAACATACTCTCTCTCTCTCTCATCCCGACCTCTCTCTAAGTCTCTCACCTCTCTTTCATCTCCCTGATCTCTCTGATCTCTCATCTCTCTCTCACCCACCATCTCTCTCACCCACCAAAGCAGGTCTCTCTCTCTCATCTCTACTGCTCTTTTTGTACTCCCTCATCTACTTCTTTACTCTCCCCCATTTATTTTCAAAAGAAAAGTCAGCTATTGAAATTTGAGAAACCCAGATTTCTTTCTCTCCCCCCACTCTCCTGCCTTCTCATCTCAGTAGTCATCTCTCCCCCTCCCCCCCACTCTCCTGCCCTCCCCATCTAAGTCCGAATTTCAACCATCTAAGTTCGGATTTGAAACCAAACTATCAAACCACAAACCCAAAAAACCCACTGATTTGAAAACCCACTGAAATCCAGATTCACAATGAGCAGCTCTAGTAGCTACACCAGCAACTTATCTCAGTACGATGGAGATGAAAGATGCAAATGTGGTCGGAGGGTTGTGATGCAAACATCACTAACCGTGAAAAATCCAGGAAGAAGGTTCCTTGGGTGTACCAACTACAAGGTGATTTTTTGAATATTTGAATACACCAAATTATCTAAGTGTTAGTACATTTAAATAAAAATAGATAATGCAATATGCTTATGTTTTATTTTCAGAAAAAAAAAGATGGATGCAATTTCTTTGTCTGGATAGATCCTGAAACGTGCTCTAGAGGATTGGAATATGCGAAGATCATGCAAGCGAAAAAGGAAGAACTTGAGAAACAAGTTGAAGAGTTCAAAATCATAACTGAGAGATTGGAAAGACGAAGACAAATGGTGGAAGAAGAAAATGATGCACTGGTTGTCAAATTGGCAGACTTGACTGAAATGAATGTCAACCTTACAACTACTATTGAAGCCCTAAATGCACAGATTCGAGCAAGGAAGGCTAGAGAGATCGGACCAAGTTATTGTAGGAACGTCATAGTAGTGGTAGTCATTGTGTTTGTGATTGGTGTGCTTATGTCAAGTATGAACCATAATAACCCTCAAAAAACATATTTGTATTTGCCTTAACTATGAATGAAAAGCATGCTTTTTCCACCATAATATTTCAGATTATGCATGACAAATTAGGAAGTCAAAAAGAAACAAGAAAATGGACTGCCTAAAGCAGTTGGCAGAACAACAAGAACAGGGGAAGATAGAGTTTTCTTTCTGGAAACAGGGCAGCCAATGGAAAAACAAAGAGAATGGGGCAGCTCACTCTCACAGGCTGCTTCTTGCCTTTTCATTACTTAAAACACAAGCTCTAGAATATTGCAACAAAATAAGACAAGGCATTAATTTTAACATAAAAATTGAGAGCCAGATAACATAAAAAGGTGCAATAATAGCAAATGCTAGTACCCCATTCTTGAACCAGTAGAACAGCAGCCAAACGGAGGTCCTATAACAGCAGAAAAACAACAGAAGACTCCTAGAAGCAGCATAGAATACAACAGCAGTAGCTGTGTGAACCAACTGCAGTAGCAGCAAGGCATTCGGCCACACCACAAACAACCATAACAGCTAGAACAGACAGCCATAGCAGGAAATATGCAGATGAGAGCTAAGGACTCCAAACAACAGCCCACATTTTTTATGTACTAAGACAATAGTACCACCTGGACAATAGCATGCACCATTTATTCATTCAACAGTACCAGCTAGACATCAGCCCACATTTTTTATGTATAGCAGAAGCATGCACCATTCATTCAATTCAAAAGGTTACATTTCATTCATTCAAAAAGGTTACATTACCTACTGGCAAGCCAATACAAATGGCCCAATAAGTATTCCAGTCAAGTGCCACATTACATTGATTGCATACAATAGGTAATCCAACCCACAAAAGAAACATTAAAGTAGTAGTTAATGGATTACACATTGTTCCAACTATGTGTAAACATTACACATTGGTGCCAAAAGACTTATCCTAAACTGAAAGACACCTAAACATTACACACTGGTTCTAAAAGACTTATCCTAATCAATTCCCTAAAGCAGATTCAAGTCGCTGATTTCTGGGTACTTGGGGTTGAACTTGATGGTTGAGTGGTTGGCATTGTGGCACTGCCACTTCCACCACCACTGCCACATGATGCTGCAGATGAAGTTTCTGGCTGAGTCCAAAATATGGCATTCCCCATCCTTGTGGATCTTCTCCTTCCCTACATTGACACCATGCATAACTTAGCTTATACTATGGAATAAACTACTACGTATGGGCATGAGATTAGTGTATTACCTGTGGTGGTGGCAGACCCACCCTTGGGGCACCTCCAAACCTTGTTGTTGGTGCTTTGCCTCTACAAACTATAGGCTGTTTACCCTTCCCACAGTTTACACCTTCGTCTGTTCGAACATGGGTCCTAGTGTTTGGATTTGTTTCTCTAATCACAATTCCAGGAAGTGGAGCAGAGGTTCCACCTCTTCCTTTTCCTCTACCTCTTGGGGCAATTATGCCATGCTTTGATGCAGGATCCCCACCTCTTCCCGTGCCTCCAACTACCATTGCAACACTTCCTATAGTAGTCTTCCCTCCTTTAGCACTCTTACCTCCTCTTGCAATCTTCCCTCGACTTCCTCTCCCTCCTCTACCAATACCTCTCCCACTATTGGCTCTTATTTCCTCTGGCACTTCAATTTCATGTCCTCTAATCACTGCTGTTTCCACTGCCACTTCACACTCCTGTAAAAAAAATTTAACATTTCAAATATGCCTTAAAAAACAATAAAGGACAAATAGGTAAAGAAATTGGATTTTCCTTACTTGGTCAACAGTAGTGATGTTTGCCTTTTCAGGGCATGTTCTGGAATTATGTCCTGGCTGCCTACATACTCTACACTTGAGAGTTGTGTAAAACTTCCTAACACCTCCGTTGGGTTTCTTTGGTTCATCCTGCCCTTTCTTTCTATTCTTCTTGGGTCTCCCACTCTTCTTTCTTAAAGGGGGAGGGCCTATAGGATCAAACGCTGTATGAACCCACATTGTTTGGTCAGGAATTGGTTTGATGATGAAGTTGTATATCTTCGCAAATGTACTTATATGAAAGCACTCATGAACAAAGTCCAATGGGTCACTTTTATCTTCTATGATTGCAGCCATTCCATGTGAACATGGTATCCCACTTACATCCCATTTCCTGCATGTGCACGTTCTCTCTCCTATGTCCACAACATGGGTCCTAAGTACAGTAAGGACTTCAAATATTCTACCACCACTGTAAATCACCTCACACTCCCCCATTAACTTGCATGCTTTCTCAACCCTTCTTCTAATTCTTGGACAGACATTACCCTTCCAGCCTTGGCACAATTGAGTTCTTTTTTGCAACCTTGTCATTAAGTACCTTCTAATACTTTCAGCCATGGTTAGAATTGGTTGGTCCCTAGCATCTTTGATTGCCCTATTGAATGCTTCACTTGTGTTATTGTCCATTCTATTGCATTTAGACCTTGTTCCATACATGCACCTAGCCCATGTTGAGGGTTGTTCACTCATCAAATATTTATATGCATTCACATCAATTGCTTTAATGGCCTCCATAGCTTGCTCAAACTCAGGAATTGTGTACACAGATGCAGCCCTCCACATGAGGTCTTTCCACTCTTTACCCTTATACACTTTACTGAAATTTGAGTACATATGCCTAATGCAGAATCTATGTTCCACATTGGGGTATAACTGTGCAAATGTTTGTGTCAATCCCTAATTGAAACAGGAAAAAATTGAATGTTAATATATAGGCAACAGTTAATGAAGTAAAACAAAAAAGCATTGATTAAGTACAAAAACAGTTAGGTATACCTTCTGCCTGTCAGAGATGAAGCACCAACCCCTTTCCTCCGGATTGCCTATCATGTCCGTCAAACTCTCCAAGAACCAAGTCCAACTCTCTTTTGTTTCAGCCTCCACAACAGCAAATGCCAAAGGAAACATTTGATTGTTGGCATCTTTGGCAGTTGCATGCATCAACTGACCACCAAATGGCCCTTTCAAAAAACAGGCATCTAACCCAATTATTGGTCTACAACCTGCTAAAAATCCCCTCAGTTGTGCAGCATAGCTTATGAACATCCTTTTAAATAGTAGTCCTTTATCTGGCAAGGGCCTATCCACCTTCAACTTAGCAGTACTACTTGGATTCTGTATTCTTACCATTTCACAGTAGTCCCACAACCTCACATACTGAACTTTGTGATCTCCTTGAATCAGTTCAAGTGCCTTCCTTTTTGCCCTATAGACCTTGTTCTCTGAAACATTTAATAACCATTCCCTCCTAACTATTTTCTTCATTGAACTGACTTTAGTCTCTGGGGCATCACTAACTTTTGCTAAGTACTTTTGGGAAAGCCAAGATGATGTTGCATTATTATTAGTGTACTTCCTAGTACATGCATGTTGTTGATTTATCTTTTTTATTTGGAAGGATCTCTCTTCGTACATGGGAGAGGCATGTAGTCTAAACCCACAATCATGTGTACACTTCACAGTGACCCTTTTAGACTCATTCTTCAAAAATGTAAATGTATACCCCTCCTTTATATGATACTCTCTCAACAGTTTCCTGAAAACTTGCACATTAGGGAACTTCATCCCTTCTATTAATTCAGGCTTCTTCATGTAATGTTCTTTGAACTCTGGAAAAATAGGTTTCCCATCCTCATCAATCACATCATCAACCAAATTGTTATCATCACTGTCAGAACTAAAGTCCTCTTCTTCATCACCTATGTTTTCACCCAAGTTTTTACCTAAACCTACCAATGGAATATTGTCCTCTTCCTCCTCATCAGAAGACTCTTCTACCCCACTAAAAGACCCAGTGGAAGTTGAGCCATCATCATAGGGCAACCACTCAATGTCTGAGCTATCATCATCATCCATTTGGATCTCTATATGACTTGTTTCATTTGCATCCACAGCTTGAACTACACCTTCAACTTCTAACCCAACAACTTCCTGTCCTTCCTTTACTCCTAAGTCAACAACTCCATGTCCTTCCTCTACTTGTAAGTCAAATCCCAACTCAGTTAAGCAACCTTCGTCTACAATGTTCGTGTCTCTACCTATCACCTCCTCATCCTCTGAATCAACCACATTAGGACAGTCAACATATATATCAATACAGAAATACTTCATACCAGGAGAATGTGTTGCAAACATGTTAAGCATTTCATCATGAGAAGTCAATGCAACTAAGCCATTGTTCATGTCAATGTTGGGAAGTCTATAAAACACACTAATGTTATCTTCTTGTGAATACCCACACTCCTTAATTACAGTCATGAAGTCATAAAATGAGAAGAAATCTGGATCTACCTTGCTTTGTGCAACAAACCCACCCAAGTATTCAACCTGGGCCCCCCTCACAAGTTTACCACCAACATGAATTTCCAAAGTACACCTGAAGTCAAGATTGTTTTCTCTGCAACAATTAAGTCAGATTATCAATAGGACCACTGGTGGGACAATGTAGACAAAAAAAGTAAAAAAATATGATAATAATATAAACACAAGCTCATTACATTAACATTAGGCTATATACATGTACAAATCCATCGATTACCCAAATCCCAAAACTGATAATCTATTATATTAACAGTAACATACACATGCTCTTTCCATTAACAAATATACGACTGTTAATATATTTTACACTAACAGTAGTATACATATGCTCATCAAACTTAACAAGGCCTATTGGACCAAAATCAGAGAGATCAGGGTCCAAGTTATCCATGTCGACAACTACATTGATCACCCCTCAAAGTTGACCAGTTTGCAAACAAATCAAGCACTGTTCGAAGTCCGAAAACTTAAATCCATGAAATAACAGAACAGAAAATCAAGTAACATGCAAGAAAAATGATCACATTCCAATTTCAATTACAGAAAATCACAGCAGAAACATAATCGAGACCCAAAAAGAGAACCCCGATTTTTTAAGTGCTAGAACAAAACCCCCAAATTTTTTAAAGCCATAATTCGTGCTTAATTGGTTTCATGCTTTTCGGGTTTCATGCTTTTAGGATTTCATGCTTTTAGGATTTGAGCCCACAATCGTATGCATATAACACGTAAAATAAGAAGATCACCAATTTTTAATTCCTACTTTTAGGGTTTCAGTTCAAATCCCCAACTGGGTAAGTGTAAAAAAGAAGGTTTAGGATTCCATGTCGTACCTATAATCAGAATATCCCTAATTTTTAAATCAAAATTTTAGGGTTATGAACATTTTTAAATCGAAATTTTAGGGTTTCACTTACAAAACCCAATTTTTTAACTGAAAAACCACGTCATTCCTCTGCCACTTCGACCAAAGATTTAGGGTTCAAAATTTCACTGACAATGAACAAATATGTACGTATATGAGAATATCCCCAATTTTTATTTCGAAATTTTAGGGTAATTTTAGGGTTTCAGTTGAAAACCCAAATTTTGAACTAAAAACCACGTAAAACATTTAACAACTTCAATTAATGGTTTAGGGTTCAAAATCGTACTTAAAATGAACTGATATGGTGCGACTTACATGATAGACATCGCAGAAACGGCCCGTTGTTCGTCCACACTTTACGAAAATCGAAGCTGCGAGCAGAAGTTAAGCCGTGGGTTGTAGGATTGAGGGTGGAGGTCGATGATTTCATGTGGGTTGTAGGATTCTCATCGTGTTTCTTGACTGGTTTTCTGCGGTTCTCTCGACTGGTTTTCAGAGGAGAGGAGTGAGAGAGGAGTGAGAGGGTCGACGATGTAGAGGGTAGAAGAGGAGTGAGAGTGATTCAGTGATTCTCAGTACGAAAACCAATTTTAACATACGAAAGGGTATAATTGTCCTTTCACTCGTTGCCGTCCAATTTTTAAACGGATTTTGCCGGAAGGGGTGAAGTTGTCGAGTTTTAATAGTTGAGGGGGTGAAGTTGATGAGTTTTGTAGTTGGGGGGGTGATGTTGACAAACCGTGATAGTTGAAGGGGTGTCCTTGCAATTAAGCCCAAAATTAAATTATGACCCTTTAGAATAATCTAATCAAAAAGATAAGATTTCTACACCGGTTCAACCAATCTTAGTTGAGTTGGTTTACTCGTGTGTCTGTCCAGTGGTGGCTAGTGTTCGAACCCCATGAGGAGCAAGTTTGGGGTTCAGGACTATGAATAGGTTCTAAACGCCCATTGATTAACATACTAACACCCCGCGTTCGAACCCCATGAGGAGCAAGTTTGGGCTTCAGGACTATGGATAGGCTCTAAACGCCCGTTGATTAACATACTAACACCCCGCTGATGTATAAACTATGGCACAAAAAAATGAATTAAAAATTAAAGCACTTAATTTTTTTAGTCTTATATCCTTTAGTTTCTAGAAATTGGAACACTTACCCAAGGAGTAGTTGATTTAACCCCAGTTAAGAGTCCAAAGCACGCGATTCTACAATTGGTTTTGTACTTTTGATGACGTGGCCACAGGAAATTGGGCAGGCAAAGCCCACTTTTCCTCATTTTCCTTTACACATTGATCTAAGGGCTAGTTTCAGAACATCTTTTTAAAAAGTAAATACTTATTTCATATTTTTAAACTCAAAAATAATGTAAATAAAAAATATTAGTTTTTTAATTTTTTTGCATCGTTTAAAAGATCTAATGAGATCTTTAATTCAAACAAGATTCATACATATTGCATATTTTTAAATTTTAGTAAACTCATTATTTTTTAGCTTAAAATTACCTTCTTATAAAATAAGTAGTTAATTTGCATTCTGAAACACACTCATGTTCAACAGAAAACATCTTCATAATTGTATGGCTTCTGAAAGAGATTGACACAATATTACCAAGAGCACCGAAACTGTTCTTTTGGACACCTCTTTATGCGGTAGGCGGGGCTAACTTCCCTAGGTTCTTAGCTAGCTTGACAACCACTCATTCAATTTTTGATAAACCAGTCTACTACTACATTTTGAATTTTATGTGATTTATCACCGCTGTATTAATAGAATGTGCCCCATTTGTAAGGTGCAGAAGCACATTCTATTAATGCACAGTACAACACCTCACATAATATTCAAAATGTGATACTCAAATATGATCACTATAACATTACTCTTTTTAATAATTCAGATTTGCTAACTTATCCTACCTATTGGATACTTATTGGTATGTAAACTATTACTTATAGAGATGGATGACTACACTACACTCAACACTAGAGGTTCTTGCTTCCTTTAAAAACTAAAACATCATATTAAACCAATCGAATTTGCGTTCACATATTGTTATGTGTCTTGAGCTTCACAAAATTGATGAGATACGCATGAAAAACCCATGGAATTAGGATTCGGTCTCTCTGCAGTGAAGGATGTACAGTTCAATCTAGAGCATTCGATCGTATTGACAATTAATGGTTGCCATCATTTGGAGTGCATGTATGTAGTTTGGTTTGGACCGCAGACAAACCAGATCTTGGAGTTAACACCAAGTGATGTTCAATCTGGGAAGTTATTCTCATTGTTTTACAGATGCTTAATTGTACGGTATGACAATACTAAGGATTTTATTTTTGGAAGCTTCGGGGCAGTCTCCCTAGGTTCAGTGTAATTGCCTATAAATACGTCTATAAAAAATTAGTCTGTGGTCCACTATAAAAAATTTGTAAACCAGTTAGTTCACCTTTAATATTTATAATTCCTCTAATCTACTAATATAATTTAGTAAGGCCTTAAGTCCACTTTTTTTTTAAAAAAAATTAAACGAAGACAAAAATGCTCTTTTATATAAGCTGTCATATAGAGAAAAACTCTAGACCAAAAATAAATCTGGACAAATTCTCCTCCCTCTCTCTCTTTGCCGCCGGAGAAAAGTCCAAAAACCTCACCGGAAAATGTCCCAGCAGCTGTCCATGCCTTCGATCGGCACCAGAAACCCGTCCTTGGCGAATACACTACGGTAAACAGGTCCAATCGACGGCTTCCCGTCCTTCGCCTCCTTGGCCGGCTCCACCTAGATCAAATATTCTCTCTCATTTCTTCGCCTCCTAACTTATTTGGCATGATGTGTCGGTCTTTCAGATCATTGGCTAGATCAAGTGGATGATTGCCTACCTTTTTAAGTATATGTTGCATCTTCGATCTGTCGCATTTTTCCTGGCGGAAGTGTATAGTTTGTTCACATCTAGCTGTTTTATTTATTGGACGTCTACTTTTGGGTCTACATGGGCCCACTTTTGGATTTGCTTTGCTTTGATAATTTCACCTTGGAAGCAACTATCGATGACATTGTCAAGGGTTTTTAATGTTATGCATATGTGGTCCTTCTACTTTTATTGAAATTTGGACTATTTCATTTTGGATTGTGGATCTTAGAGCAACCACAATGTATAATCAAAATTAGATAGCTAAAAGTTGCCATATCACATTTTGGTTATCTATTTAAAATATTGTTAAGGTTAGTAATGTAGAGGTCCACAATGTAATAATCAAAACTTACCATATCATCTTTTCAAACGAAAAAATTCTAAAAAATAAAAACCGTGAAAATAATTTGAATAGTTTTTTTGAAAAAGAATAATTTTTTAAAAAAACAGTTTAGTGAAAATAATATATTTTTTAAAAAAAAACTGTTTTTTCAAAAAGAAAACAATTTTAAAAAAAACCTATTTTTTTAAGCTTCTATAAAAAAATAGTTTTTAAAATTATTTTTTGAAAATATTTTTGAGAGAGTGAGAGAAGGTTTTGTTTAATGATGGTTGTACTTAATTGAGAAAATGCGGGGACCATTAGATTTGATTACTGACAAAAAATTGTTATTTTGATTATTCAAAGGCCAAAATTTGATGAGTTGTCAAGAGATTGCTAAATTTGGTTATTACAATATAAGCATTTTTTTAAGCAAATATTGTTAACTTTAACCTTTTGGTTATGATTATTACATTGCGGATGCTCTTATCAACTGATTGCTAAATTTGCCACAGTTAATAAAACAACTGTTACCAAAGCTAAGTATTCGATTTTTTTTTTTTTTTGAGGTAGGTATACACATATAATATTATGTGTGATTGTGTTTGGCATAAAATACATTTCAGATATCCATAGATAACTTTATATGTCTATAAGATTTAGTGGCGAAGCTATTCTATGCCCACCAGGAGCACATGCCCCCACTGCTTTTTGTTTGTTTTAGTTCTTGGTTTTTTTTTTTTTGGAAATTGTAGTTTTAGTTTTACTTCAATGCTTTTCCTATAATTCGGTCAACTAGCTCGCACAACTAAGCACACATCAAGCATATTTTGTTCAATAACTGAAAAAATAGGGGGAATATTATCTAGTACTTTGTTTGTGATCCATGTTAGGTCCGACTTCAATAGCCAAAGTCATTTTTTAACGATTTAACCTTTTTATCAGTTATGTAAAAGCTATCTCAATTTGATAACCAAAAGTATTTAATCAAACTATGCAATATTTGGTTTAAATTTTTTACCAAAAATTTAAAGCAAGACACACAAAGTAAGAGTGACATGTTAATTATTCAATCAAATACTTATCGAAATAAGAATTACTTGCTTGAATTGTTGCAAAATTAAGAATTACTTAATTTGAATGATTTAAACTAAAATTTTATTGAAATATAGGGATCAAAAGTGTAATTCAGCATTTACCCATTTTGGATGATTATAATAGTTTTTGCTTGTACTATTTGTTATAGGATGAAATACAGAAGCAGAGGGCAGAGAAACTGAAGGAGGATGTAAGGGCTATGATTGGGGATACATATGCAAATTCATTGACAATACTCGAACTGATAGATGATATTCAACGGTTGGGATTGAGCTATCACTTTGACAAGGATATCAAGAGAGCACTTGATAAAATTATACTATCTGTGAATGGAAATAATGTGATGGAAGATCAAAAGATTGGTGTTCATGCTATTGCGCTCTGCTTTAGGCTCTGTAGACAAACATGGCTATGAGGTCTCCCAAGGTACTATTTTTCTTGTTACCTGATGCAATGTCTTGAATTTTTTTCCCCGCAAAGCAAGATATTTCAGACCAACTTAATCACACCATGCATGATTCCCACAATTGTTCCACATGCTGAAGTTGAACTTGAGATATTAACATGGAGCAAACCTTAAGACCAAAGCCTTCATGACCACCAAGCTTACTCTTTGGGATTCACTTGAAGCAATTAATGTTGTTTTGAATAACACTTTTCCAAAATAATTTTTGAAAGCAAAAATACTTATTGTTCCTACAAATAGATAACATTTTGTGCGATATTGTCCAGACGTGTTTAAGAGATTCAAGGACGAAAATGGAAACTTCATGGAATCCCAAAGCAAGGACACCAAGGGATTGCTAAGTTTGTATGAAGCTTCTTACTTTTCATTTGATGGAGAAAAACTGATGGAAGAGGCCAAAGTATTCACAACCAAACATCTGAAGGGAAAGATAGCAAACGAAGACCTAGTGGAACAAATAAATCATGCACTGGAAATGCCTTTGCAGCAGAGGATGCTGAGGCTTGAGGCAAGGTGGTATATTGAAGCTTATGGTAAAAGTAACGATGTAAATTATTTGATACTTGAAATGGCTAAGTTGGACTTCAACATGGTGCAATCTATGCTTCAAGGAGAGCTCAAAGACATGTCAAGGTAAATTCAAGTGCAGCCAAATTTAGCATCAAACCTGCAAAAAAAATAAATTAATATGTAGTTTAGATTCACTTCATGTGTCCCTACCACACCAAATTTATATTTCAAAATAACATTAATTTAATTCTGAATTTCAAAACCATTTCTATTAGAATTTCAAATCTTAAGTCAAACTAATGCCACATGTTATAAATAAATAAAATGTTTTCCCAACTACCAACTATCGCAAATAGCTAGCCCCAATATTGTCCCCTGATGCTTCATTCGGATCTTAAACTTTCAAGAAGAAAAGGTAGGGAATCTTCTCTTGTAATCCTATATTTATGTTTCTTTTCTTTTCTTTTTTTAAATGTATATAGGTGGTGGGAAGATATAGGCTTGGAAAAAAGGTTGAGTTTTACCAGAGACAGACTGATGGAATGCTACTTTTGGAATGTGGGCATGATTTTTGAGCCCAAATTCAGTGATTGCCGGAAGAATTTAACGAAATTGGCGGCACTTGTAACCACCATTGATGATGTCTATGACGTCTATGGATCATTGGATGAGCTTGAACTATTCACTGCTGCTGTTCAAAGGTATGCAAAAAAATATGCTCTTTTTTTTTTTTTAACCTAGAGGCCAATTTCTATAAAAATGATATACTGTCTTTAATGGTCGTTGCATTTGCAAATTCGCAAGCAGAAGACCCACGGTTGTGGCTTATAACTGACAAAATACTAGTGCATGTCAAATAATTTTGGGTGGTGGAAAGGGAGCGATACAAGAACAGATTTTTGGGTATTAGAAAGTAATAGAAAAAGCAAAACTTGAGAATTTGAAAATTTGATAAGCAAAATAGAATAAATGTGAGTTTGTTTAAATGTCCAATGGTCCATGCATATTTGATCGCCATGAATGTGAGTTTGTTTAATTTCCTCGTAATGACATTTCAAAGTTTTGGTAATTGTTATATTACAGATGGGATATAGAGGTTGTGGAAATCCTTCCGGACTACATGAAGTTGTGCTTCCTAGCTCTCTACAACACTACCAATGAAATGGGTTATGACATTCTTAAACGGAAAGGAGTTAACATCATCCCACACTTAAAAAGAGCGGTATGTATACACGGAGTATATTCTTAAAAAATACTAGTATCTGGATGAAAACTCTCACACCATCCTCACAAAAAGCGATCAGGATCCTCTATGAGGATTCTCTCTGTGAGGATGGTGTGCCAAATCAAATTGAGCTGTGTGTCCCGACCAATCTAAATTTAGTAATTGCAGATTCCATAGATTTGTTATTTACTTTGAAATTATATATATCACAGTGGGCAGATTTATGCAAAACATTCTTGAAGGAAGCAAAGTGGTGTTCAAACAGAGAGGCTCCAACATTTAAGGCATATCTTGAAAATGCGTTGGTTTCAACATCGGGGGTGCTTATATCAATCTATGTCTACTTCTTATTGACTGAAACTATTACAAAAGAGGCTCTGGAGTGCTTAGAGAATAAGTACCATCCTCTTGTGGAGTGTTCATCTCTCATTTTTCGTTTTTCCAATGATTTGGCCACATACAAGGTATGCAATTTATGTTGAGATTTCGCTATTGGCGTTGTACAAAATAAAATCCTCTACGAATCCAAGATCTACGATCATGATTTTTACTAGGTGCCACTAGAAATTCTTACAATTTACAATCAATATCAGTACGTACTTCATCATAATAATATATTCCTTATTTGTTTTTATGTCATAGGCTGAGTTGAAAAGAGGTGAATGTGCAAACTCAATCCTCTGTTACATGCACGAAACTGGAGTTTCTGAACGAGAAGCCTGTAAGCACATAAGCAGTTTGATCGAGGAAGCGTGGAAGAAGATGAACAAAGAACAAGTAGCAGCTGATTCTCCATTTGAGAAACCGTCAATTGAAACGGCTTTTAACCTTGCTCGTACCGCCCAATGCACTTACCAAAACGGAGATGGGCATGGAGCTCCAGATAACAAAGCAAAGAACCGGGTTTTATCTGTGATAATTGAACCCATTACACTTGAACAGAGCCTTCAACACCGGTCAAATTTGTTAGCTACTGTTTCTTAAGCTAATTAAAGAAGAGAATAAAAGGTTGGAAATTTTGTTAGCTAGTGTTTGTTGAGGTAAAGAGAAGAATAAAAGATTGGCATTTGTCTCTTTTATGTGTTATATACAATAATGTAACTTACCAGTACAAGATACTGATCCTACAAATTGCATATTTTCCACTTTAAAAACTCCAATCTCCATTCCGGTGTGTAATGATATAGAAACACCTCAAAATCGCCATACAAGTTAGAGAGGAAGAACCATCTAATGAGAAAATGCATCACGAACAACTCAAAACTCATCCCGCATCCAATCAGGCCCTAATAGTCAGCGAGACATTAAATTTTGAGAAGTCAAGGGGTAGGAGCGAGATTGTGTATAAGAATTCACGGGGAATATATAGTATATGGTGGTTAATTTGTGAGGTCTCAAGGGCTTTGAATTAAAGACTTTTAAATTTTGAGAATTTCTTAGTTTTGGATAGTTGAATATATTGTTAATAGTTTCCTTAAGACTTCTAAATTTTGAGAATTTCTTAGTTTTGGATAGTTGAATATATTGTTAATAGTTTCCTTTCAAGTATATGAAGATATGGACATTTTTTTGTATTTTTTTTTTCTCGGCAAACGAAATTTTATTAAGCTCAAAAAGGTACATCGACGAATAACAAGAGAGACACAAAGTGTTTCTTAATAAAAGGAGAAGAACAAGCAAAAACAAACATCCAGCAAAAAGTGAGATGAGAAATAGCTCAAAAGTAAACTAAAATCTCAGCGTATGAATTGCATCCAAGTATTCCTTAAAATCCTCCCCTGTATATAACTTGAGGTCATGCTTGGTTTTCATCCACATAGCCATTCTAGTTTTGATTAAATCCACCACATCCCAAACTCGAGTAGGTGTATTATTTTTTTATTTGTATTGAGTGTTTTTATGTTTGCAAATGCTACCTAATCAATGTGAGGGAGGTGTTACAAAAAACCGTGCATTAAAAATTCGAATTTTAGGAAAGAACAAATCCTAACTCCCTGACCAAAACCACCGGCCAACCTGGGGTTTCCTATCATTGGATTTTGGTGGTGTAACAACGTAGGAGAGCTCATATGATCAGAACTTTCCAGAAGATAATGGAGCCAAAAGATTTCGTACTCATCACATGCTTCTATTTCAGATTCCATTGTCTGGTCTCCTTTCACTAGTTTAGGTTCCCATTAATTTTGTTGCTTTCAAGGTTTGCTTTCATGGCCGAGAATGAAAGCTAGAAAACCCGCATCACAATCTAGGTTACGTTTCTACCCTGCTTTTTAGCAAATCATGCTTTCTAAATTGACAACTATCAAACTCGATCCTATTGACTAGTAGTAATTTACACTGGTGGCCAATTGACATAGACACAATAATGTCTCTATGATTGCTATAGAAATTGTACAGTGGCCGATGCATGTCGAATACCATAAAAGAATTAGGAAAAAATTCAAAAAAACCCCTGAACTTTGAACCCAATGTCAAATAAGCACCTGAACTTAAATAAACTTCAATTGAACACCTAAACTTTCACTCCGTTATTCAATTTACCCCATGCCGTCTCAATCCGTGACTTTCCTAACGGCAACCACTGAGCTGGACACTAACAGACAGAACAAAACGTTAGATGGAGAAATTGGAGGGAAACAACAGTGATTTGACATCTTTTTAAGGCCCCGTTCGGCTAAATAAGCCTATTGGCTTATTTTTTGTCCTTATTCAATTTTTTTTCATATTTGTTGGTTTTTCATCAAATTTTTGGGGATTATTGCATCGTCATAACGAGAGGAATCTAAAAAGTAAAAAATTATTATCGAAATCCATTTTTTTAATAAAAACGAAAAAATTGGTTTATTGGCTTGTTTTTGTCTTTATTCAAAAAAATTAGGTTTCGATCGTAATTTGTTACTTTTTAGATTCCTTTAGTCATGACGATGCAATGATCCCCAAAAAAATGATGAAAAACTTGCTATGTTTGGATTTGTGTTCGCATTTTTTTTTGAAAAATAGTAGGGATAATAAGTGAAGAGAGATAAGGAGAGAAATGTTAGAAGTATGGAGAATCTATGGGGAATTTTTTGAATTGTAAAGAGAACAATAAAAAAATACAAAAAAAATTTGAATAAGAACAAAAATAAGCCAGTAGGCTTATTTAGCCGAACGGGGCCTTAAAAGGGCGCCAAATCACTGTTGTTTTCCTCCAATTTCTCCTTCTAACGTTTTGTTTTGTCTATTAGTGTCTAGCTTAGCAGTTGCCGTTAGGAAAGTCACGGATTGAGACGGAAGGGGGTAAATTGAATAACGGAGTGAAAGTTCAGGTGTTCAATTGAAATTTATTTAAGTTCAGGTGCCTATTTGACATTGAGTTCAAAGTTCAGGGGTTTTTTTGAATTTTTCCCAAAGAATTAAGTGAAGTAGTCCTTTAACATCAATTGATTTTTGGGGAGACGTTGGAACTTAATCGGACAACTTGTAGTATTAGAGTTGGGAGGTCAATGAGTTGGAACTGCGGAAGCAATATCAGCCTAAGAGATTGTTGAAAGCACAATGTCGTTCTCCATGACCACAGTAAAATAGACCAATCGATTTTATGAGAGATCGATCATTGAACTAATTATGTCACAACTTCTATCTACTCCGGCAGAGGAATTAAAAGTTTCTGATATTCTTGTGGTTCAGGAGTTTTCGAACGTCTTTTCTAAAGATCTACCTAGGGCACCAATAGATCGAGAAATTGAATTCACAATTGAGGTGGCCCCTACCTAGGATACCAATAGATTGAGAAATTGAATTCACAATTGAGGTGGCCCCTGGGACTCAACCTGTATCGAAGGCTCAATAGAACCCGAATATTACAATTTTTTTTTCTAATGTACTTATTAAGAATAGGTTATCATCAATTTTCCAACTAATTATCATCAAGGGCCTGATAACTACTTTTTATTGTACAACATGATTATTTGTCACTCGTTTAATTTATTTGGGGCATTTTTTTAAAGACAATAAAAGTTTTAATAAGAAACTTGACAATTTAATAGGGGCATTTCCCATTAAGTAATCTATATATAAAAGTTTTAATAAGATCCAATCCAGTTTTTTTTAACCTCCAGTTTGGTCCAGTTTTGGACCATTGTGGGTCTCTCCCAAGCCCACAACAATGATCGAAATCGTTCATTTTATAGAACTCGTCGAATATGTGATCCACACAAAACTGTCAGCTCGCACAATACTAGGGCATATATAGAGTTGGGCCTACCTTCTAGTGCGGCATCGTGTGGCTCTGGAGGATGTGGTGACGTTTACCCACGTTCTCTTTGAATCAACCACCCAGATGAGGCCAATAAGGGGTACTCTCGGACTACCACCTAGATCGACACCACATTTTGTGGGTCACTCATTCATTGTCTCTTCATCATAAATAAAAGTGAATGATACTGTACCTACTAGGTAATTTGTCACCGTATAAGTGATTTAATTAGAGTACCACATAAATAACACTACATGAGACGTCGTACTAAGGGATATGGTAGTAATTTACAGGCCATACATCGAGACAACTCCGACACATGGACACTACCTAAAAAGTCCTACAGTGGGTGTTTTCTCAGAAGAACAGGTTAATTGCTATGATCCAGAGAGTCGAGACACTCCATATTGAGAGCATGTACCATTCGACCTGGAATATTGCCAGGAGAAGGGGTGAGGCAAATCGAAATACGTTTAACTAGCAAACAATTAAGGCAGCATGTGCTGGGGTGGTCCACCAAACATCAGATGTCGATATCACCGCCAGTGGCGGACCCAGGAATTTGACATAGTGAAGGCATCAATTTTCCTTGTAATGCCATAATATATGAGTTATAATTAAACATATTCACACCAAAATAATTTTAGCATTCATGATAATGTAATAATTTAAAAGTATATATGCATTTTTAACAAACTACTTGGGCAAATTTGCACACCTTGACTATATGTGTTAAAATAAAATTATCACATGTTCATCATCTATTTTCCTATTATTAACTCTACAAGTACAAGTTTTGGAGATCAAAAATGTACAAATACAATATGCGAGTTCATATTGAGTACTACATAAATGATGGGAGACGTTGGAGAGTGGAGGAAACCTTGGTTGTGAAAGAGTTTTAGAGGATTTTGAAAAAAAAAAGAAAAAAAGAAAACTTCAGAGTGTGGGGGTGGGGGGAATTGATATGTTTTAGTGGATTTTGAAAAAAAAAAAAAAAAACTTCAAAGTGCGGAGAATCGAACTCGCACCACTTAGTCCTTAAAGCATTTTGCTTACCATTGCACCAAAACTTCAACTTATTGCACATGTGAGCATATAATATATACGCGCACAAACACATACATACACAAAATCGGGAATTTTTTTTAAAAAACAAAGGCGTGGGAACACGTGACCCCACGTGCCGTATGGTGGGTCCGCCCCTTAATTCACCACATCGTACAACCATAGTTGATTTAGCAGTGAATTTAGTAGATGCTACGTGCAAAAGTAGACTTTGCACCTATCGCACCATACAAAGCTCCATTCGGATTACGGGTACTGGTTGGATTTTAGTTTCGGCAGGCTTTTTTTCCCACCAGCCAACCTAGATAGGGCCGAACATGAGCCTAGATTCGTTTCGGTAGCTCTTCAAACCAGTGCGAGTGCATGGGGATCGGAATGAAGCGTAAATAAGTGGGGTTTGGGCAAATGTTAGTTCGTTATCGATCGATCATTGAGAACTAGTCTCCAAGTTTTGAGGTGCAGAGGGTCAAGCATTAATTCAATCCAATCTATTAGTCCAGAGCCAGTTGACCAAGCTCAAATAGCAGCACCCAACATGGCTTGAGCGGGGGAATGATAAGAAGATGAAAACAGCAGTCGCGGTTGAATCAATACCCTAACATAAAATAGGAGTTTTAATTTGTTGCCTGAGCAACAAGTAGCAAGCGCATGTTGCGGTTCACCCCTAATTAACCATACACATAGGCAGATGTAAAGACGACTATAGAGGGTACGGGATACCCCTTCATGATTCAAACTAGTATTCGTTTCTGTTGAAATTAATTCCTTGTTGGGTTTTTTTATGGGAAAATGACGGATAAAGATGTGTTTTGATAATTAATATCTGTCAATGACATTTTCAATATTAACAAATGTTCTTAACTTGTTTTTGACGAGTATTAATTATCAAAATACGTCCTGAACCATTTTATTTGGACCAAAGGTAATGTTTTGTAATGGGCTAGTTTTCTTTGTTTTGTCATGAGCCCAATTGATAGGTAAAGCCCATGGGTAATGCCAAGTATTTAAAGTGATGTTGAATGCAAATAGGGCAAGAGAGAAAGCTGCCCCTTTTTTTCAAAAATGTGAGATACAAAGCCTCACCTCTCTCCTCCCCTGTTTCTTGTATTTTCCTACGGCTGCTGCTGCTGAGCAGCCCCATTTCTCCCATTTTCCAGTTCTTTCTCCACCAAAAATCAAACATAGGCTAGGAAAATGCCAACATAAGTGGTATTAGAGCATTGGTGGATCAAATCAATTTGGGAGTGAAGGTTTTTGAAGGGGAAACAAAACCCTAGAAAGTCTACAACATTGGCAAGTTCAAACAATCAAAACATGGGAGCTCTACCACTTTTTTTTTTCCCACTTCTCAATGGAGAAAACTATAATTTTTTATGTGTGAAGATGAAAACCCAACTCATGTCAAATGATGTTTGGGAATAGTTCAAGATGGGTTTGTGATAGACGCGTAAATGTTCACATATGCGCCCCTTAATTTATCCTTACTAAGTCTATTTTTAAATTATTTCTTGAAGCTTAATCCTTAATTTTTGTGTTGTAGGTATTTTAAAAAATATATTAAAATACATTCCAGGTCATGAATAGAGGTACAAGAATTAAGCCTTAAAAATGTTCCAACTGTGCACGAATTGTGAAGGCGTAATTGATAGCAGAGGAATAGAAGTTGCACATGTTTTTATGGTGGGCCAAAAAGGGCTACTTTTCAGTACATGTTATTTCGGCTTTAGTCTTGGACAAAAAACCAAAAGAATTAGACCTAATGGAGTAATGGGCATGGCGCACAACTCTACTGAGGAGGAAAATAGGTTATAAAGGAAAGAAAGGGAAGCTGCGCCAGAGGAGGATTTGTTCATACCCAAAAAAAAAAGAAGAATGACGCTGCCGATCTTTGTTCCGAATATTGTTAAGTTTTCTTCTGCGTTTTTTTTTCTCTTCATGTTATTTTAAGTTTTGCTCAAATACTCGGGTAATTTATTTTATTTCTGTTTTTAATATTCCGTAAAAGTTATTTGTTGGTATTTCTTACTTATTTTTGATCTCGTAAAATAGAAGTATAGTTCAAATTAGGTTTTTTCCTTGTTTCTTGCGCAATGGTTAGTGAGTAGTAGTTTAGATAGGGTCGAGGGGTGATTAACACACTGTGATCCGTTCGGGCACTGCTCCTATTTTCAAACAATAAAGAAAAAGCAATTTTAGGTTAATAAAGAACATTCGTTAGATGAATCCGGGTATTGTCGAAGCCCATGTGAACGGGAAAACAGGGGTCGAAAACCCATTCTTCGTTGCGCATAGGTGAACGGAGACCATAAGGATTCACATCTTTCGGGGTATCTTTTTCTCACTAAAATCGAACGTTTTAAGAACAATGTATGGAGCAGGCTAATCCGGACTGGTTGCAAATGCTATGAATCCTACGACCGTACCTTATTTTTAATTATTTGAAAAATCAAACAATTTCTTAGTTTTAGTTAATCTCAGTCAATCAACAAGGGGTGGCTACCTAAAAGCTCGTTTAATTAGTAACAACCCGAATTTTTAGTCAGCACACATCACTGTCTCTATGGATTCGACTCTGAACTTACCGGATATTGTGTTACGTCGATCTCCGCCCTACACTTGGGGAAACCCATTAATTTAGGACTAGAAAATCGTCAAGCAGTTTGAAGATCATGAAGGTATGAAGACTTTGACAAATGAGCAAAAGAAACAATTGAAGGTGGATAATAGGATGAATGCAAAAGCACTCTCCATGATTCAACAAGGTATTTTCGACAACCTTTTTCCTAGAATCATCAATGAAACCCAAGCCAAGAAAGCATGGGATATTCTCTACGATGAGTATAGAGGTAACTTGCAGGTAAAAAACCATCAAACTCCAATCTTTGAGAAGAGATTATGAGAATTTGAAAATGAAAGATAGTGACTTGTTGAATGATTATTTTCTAGACTTATGGATGTTATGAATTAAATGAAAACATATGGAGATAATGTTGCTACTCAAAAAAATTGTTGAGAAAATCTTGATTAATTTGCCGACGAAGTATGATCCCATTCTTGCCGTTGTTAAAAATACTCAAGATTTAGCCAATTTGAGTGTCGAAGAATTGATGGGTTCCCTAAATACATTTGAGCAAACCCTGAAGACATTTGAGTAAAGATTGAATAGGCAATCTGAAAAGTCAATTGAGAGTGCCTTTCAATCTAAGCTTAATGTTGGTACACCTAAACCCTATGGGAAAGTATCTTCTTCAAATCATAGTCAATCTAGAGGGCAATTTTCAAGTGATAGAAATTTTGAACGAGGAAGAGGTGGAAATGATCGAAGATGAGGAAGAGAAAGGAATAATTTTTAAAGGGGAAACAATTTTCAAGCAAGAGGGGATGATGAGGCCACTTAACTAAGATGTGGAATTTGTAAAAGGGATAGTTATCTTGATAAAGATTGTTAGTTTCGAGGGAAGTCACAATGTTTCAATTGCAACAAATTTGGACGTGTCAAAAAGGATTGCCAAGTCACAAACAATAAACAAGCTAATTACTCTGAAGAGCAAGAAGGTGGAGGGTGCATGTTTTATGCTTGTCAAGCGGCTTCCGAGCAAAAGAATGATGTGTGGTTCCTTGATAATGGTTACAGTAACCACATGACCGGAGATGAGAGTATCTTTGTGAAGATTGATACTTCCTTCAATTCTCAAGTAAAAATGAGGAATGGTGCCTTAGTTCAAACAAAAGGAAAGGGTACCATTGCCTTGGAGACAAAGAAGGGTACAAAGAATATCTCGAATGTGCTACTTGTTTCAAAGCCTTGTGGAAAGACAAAGTGGCTATCGAATGAAAGTTCTGAGAAGTGATAGGGGTAGCAAATACACTTCAAATGAATTCTATAAATTTTGTGAAGACATTGGCATTGAAAGACAACTAACGATTGGGTACACTCCGCAACAAAATGGAGTAGCCGATAGAAAGAATAGAACCATTGAAGCGATGTCAAAATCAACGTTACATGAGAAGGGGTTGCCCAAGACTTTTTAGGGTGAAGCTGTCTATACGGCCGGCGGTCTACTTGATGAATCGATGCCCAACAAAGGCCATTGAAAACATTACTCCATTTCAAGCTTGGAGTGAAAAAAAGCCATCCGTGAATCACTTGAAGGTTTTGGGTCCATTTGTAATGCTCATGTTCCAAAAGTAAAAAAGAGCAAGTTTGATGAAACTAGTCAAAGGTGTATCTTTGTGGGTTATAGCACCCAATTAAAGGGTTATAGACTCTTCAATTTGACCACAAATAATGTGATCATTTCTAGAGATGTTCTCTTTGATGAGAAGTCATATTGGGATTGGAAAGGGAATGTGGTGCAAAACTAAGTCCCTTTCAATTATGAAGAACGAAAAGTCAAGAAGATGAAGAATGTGATGATTTTGAAGCTCCAAATCAAACTCCTCCAACTTCTCCATCAAGCTCAAGTTCCTCATCTCAAAGTTCAACTCCAAGAAGAATGAGAAGGCTTGTATGCGAGTTGTAATTTTTGTGTTGTTGAACTGGAGACCTTTGAAGAAGCAATTAAGGAGGAAGCTTGGAAGAAAGCAATGGAAGAGGAAATTCATGTCATTGAGAAGAACAAAACTTGGGAGTTAGTGGAGAGGCCAAAAGACAAAGAAGTTATGGTGTCAAGTGGATTTTCAAAACAAAGTTCAACCCTGATAATTCCATTCAAAAGCACAAAGCAAGACTTGTTGCAAAAGGGTATTCTCAACAATCCGGAATTGATTTTCAAGAGACATTTGCACTAGTGGCTTGATATGACACAATTAGATCTCTTGTTGTCTAAGCAGTATTGATAAGTGCCAAAATATTCATATTTTGGCCCTTCAAACTACACTTGTTAGTTATTTATATTTGTTACTTGATATTTATTTTGCTTTTATTTTGTTTATAGGTTGCTCGAGCTCGTTGTTCGTGATTTGGGATAAAAACAAGAGTTACAGGAAGCTTGGGGTTATAGTGCATAATGTTCTAAAGTTGAATTGCTAGTCTACAATTCCACAAAGTCGAAAGGGCTTTTTATGTAATTAAAGCATTAAACCCTATATCTATTTAAGCAAATTTTCCCTACTGACTTCGGCAGTCAGTATTGCGGGGACGCACAAAGACGGAAAAAGACAGTTCCGCTGGGAACAGAAGAAAAACCAGAGGCTGTGATGATTTCCTTTACGATGTCCGGCTAAACTATTTTCTGGGGTGTAGATGAAGCTTGATCTCTGAGTAACGATTTTTATGTTTTGATTTAGTGTTTTATTATTCGAATCGTGATTGTATGATATAAGGATTTATTTGCGATATTAATTTTTCCAATCACATCTTGTGTATGAATTCCTGGGTTTCATGCACGTTCATACAACGGTTCTTAATTGTTTTGTGATAATTGAGTAAGATGGGTTATGCACCGTAAGACGCGCCGTGCTATTAGACGATTCGTGCCATAGAGACGGGTCATACTAGTAAGACGGTTCGTGCTAGGCGGCGATACCCCATGCTATTTGGTTATTCATAAATATCTTTAGGCGATACCGTGAGGGCCCATGAACCCTAACAATATCCGGATTGATTCGAATAATAGACCTTTATCATCGTATAGAAATTGTTACAACGGGTCGAGTGGATTCGAAACCCTAGATCTTTTCTCTCATAAATTTCCGTTATTTCTTAATTGCTTTAATTTAATTTAGCTTTTAATATTTTCGAAATCCAACAATCAAATCCTTTTGCTGAATTAAGTTAGAAATTAGTTAGAACAATTGCAATTCATCCTTCGTAATCCCTGAGGACGATACTCGGAGTACTTACCACTATCTTTTAGATAGTAGTAATTATTCTGTTTTATTAATTATTTTTGATACGGAAACGACACGATCAAGTATCGAAGGGATGGTTCTTGTATCAACTTGATGTGAAATCAGCCTTCTTGAATGGTGTCTTGAAGGAAGAAGTGTTTGTTGATCAACCTCAAGGCTTCATTGTCAAAGGTAAAGAACAAAAAGTTTACAAGTTGAAGAAGACTTTATATGGGCTAAAGCAAGCACCTCAAGCATAGTATAGTGAGATTGACTCTTACTTCAATGAAAGGGGATTTGAAATGAGCAAAAGCGAGCCAACCTTGTACATCAAGAGGCAAGGTAACACCAATATTCACATTGTTTCTATCTATGTTGATGATTTGGTTTTTACCAGTAGCAATGTGAAAATGATTGAAGATTTTAAAAGAGACATGATGAAAAAGTATGAAATGAGTTATTTGGGTCTCTTGCATAATTTCTTGGGCATTGAGATTATCAAAGCAAAGAGAATATTTTCATTTGTCAAAGAAAGTATGCAAGAACTCTTTTTGAGAAGTTCAAGATGAGAGAATGCAAGCTGGTTGTAACTCCCTTGATTGTAAATGAGAAATTGTCAAAAGAAGATGGAAGTAAAAAAGTGGATGAATCTCTTTATAGAGACTGGTTGGAAGCTTGTTGTACTTGACTATCATAAGGCCGGATATCATGTATTCTACAAGCATGTTATCCCGATTCATGCACAATGGAAGCCAAACTCATTTTGGAGTGGCTAAGAGAGTCTTGAGATACTTACAAGGTACACTTGATTATAGTATTTTGTATGAGAAGAATGTTGAAGAAAATTGCTAGGATTTTGTGATAGCGATTGGGCCGGATATGTCGATGACATGAAGAGCACTTCCGGATATGCTTTTTCTCTTGGCTCGGGTGTCTTCTCATGGGCATCTAAGATTCAACGAACCGTGGCGCAATCTACCACAGAAGCCGAGTACGTGTCGACATCATTGGCAACTTCTCAAGCAATATAGCTAAGGAGGATTTTGGAGGATGTTGGTGAAAAGTAAGGAGAGGCTACTCCAATTTCGTGTGACAACAAATCCAAGATTGCAATGACAAAGAATCCCGTCTACCATAGCCATACTAAACACGTTGCAATTAAGCATCACTTCATTCGAGAGGTCGTGGAAGATGAAGAGATTCAACTCAAGGATTGTGCAACCAAAGACCAAGTGGCGGACATTTTCACCAAAGCCCTTTCAAAGGAAAAGTTTCAATACTTTAGAGAAATGTTGGGTGTTACAACAAGGCATTAAGGGGGAGTGTTGAAATTTATTCCTTGTTGGGTTTTTTATTTTATTTGGACCAAAGGTAATGTTTTGTAATGGGCTAGTTTTCTTTGTTTTGTCATGAGCCCAATTGCTTGGTAAAGCCCACGTGTAATTTAAAGTGATGTTGAATGCAAATAGGGCAAGATAGGGCAAGAGAGTAAGCTGCCTCTTTTTTTAAAAATGTGAGATACAGAGCCTCACCTCTCTCCTCCCCTGTTTCTTGTATTTTCCTACGGCTGCTGCTGCTGTTTTGAGCAGCCCCATTTCTCCCATTTTCCTTAGTTCTCCCTCCACCAAAAATCAAATATAAGCTAGGGAAATGCCAACAGTTTCAGTAGCTCTTCGAACCGAAGTTACAAAGATTAAAAGGAAACGGGAAAGGAAGCATCACAACCAACGACCTACATCTCAACTATGTTGGCACCCAAGGCGATGACAATCATATGCCACCCACTATCTAAGAAGAAAGTTGGCGAGACACCAACCGAAAAGCATACATCATAAACAGCAAAACATCCAAATCCCCAAAACAGACTGGGAATGTCAAAACTAGCCTTAACATACGACCAACGACTTCCAAAATAAACACTGGGATTAACTTGTTGCTGATCATAAGAAAAACGACAATTACTTGTTCTAAGTAGGAACGTTTTCATAGCCACATCGAAGCAAATCTAATTCTTAGCGGGAAACATTGAGATGAATTTCATTTCTAAATCCCAATAACAACTCTCTTTCGGTCACAAATCCGAGATTTTGATTGGGGAGATCATAGCAGACGAGACCCGATTCCAGGTTTCTCTCCTTCACCCGGTAGTTCTATGTTCCATATCCAATAGTCCACCCAGCTGAGGCTTTCTGGCATTTCATTTTTCTTGATTTTCTAAATGGGAAACTCTCTGATCTTTCCTTCGAGTTCAAGTTTTTATTATTTTATAGAAGAATGGTGACAAAAAGAAGAGCATCAGCTCCAAAAATGATTTTATGCATATCACGATTGTCAATTTGTTTACTCGGATATCTATTCCAACATTTCCAAAGGATTACATCAATTAAGGTTTGTTTGAAAGATGCAGTGTACGTCAAAGATTATCTCTTTAGATTCGATAAATGGTCTGCGGACTTTTGATACATATCGGTTTTTTTGTCCTTCCGATACTGATAAACTTTTGGACATTGCTTAAGCATCAACAAAATCGATCATCGCAGATTCAGGGCCTATTGCATAAGTAATCAAAAAAGAGCATTATGCAGGAAAAAGAGTATATTTTCTGATCTCTCTCCTTTATAGATCTTCCAGACAAGATCTACGTATTACAAACGTTGATTTGTTTTGGTCCATTTGATGTACATGCATCATGTAATTCCGATATCGGGTTTATCTCAATTTTTATAGGATTTCATAAAAAAAAATATTTTAAAAATAATGGACAATTCAAATTATCTTTGTGAGACCCAAGGTGGGTCCCACAAAATTCATATGTACATCGTATGTCCAATCCATATGTACTCATAGCTTTATTCTTTGGTTTAATTGTGTTGTAAGGAAAATATACATATCTCCAAAAAGCCGACTCAAAAAGTCTAGTTCTACCTGAAAATAAATTATCAAATTAAAATGTTCTTCACGTATTATTGTCAAATTCAGCTTCGATGGATTTATAAGTCGAGTGTTTCTTTATAACATTGCATAGTTGCACATGCTCGATATTTGTCAAATTATAAGCGTCCTTCGCCGAAATTTTTTAAGATCGGGACAACTTTATATTATCCTAGTTTCTTTGTCATTTATCCTGTTTACGCACGTTGTAGGATATAAATGTTCTTACTTTTTTGGTAGGCTTTTGTCTCCTACTAGCTAGGCCAAATGCCTCTTAGTTTGGCGGAATTGCAATATGATTTTGAGCTTTCGGCGTTTTATGTTATTTGATGGAAAGAGTACTGAAATATTTTTCATTGTTCATATTTTTAAATTTCTAAATAAATCTGTCAACGTATAGCCTGAAGCACTTTCCGTTTTTCTTGTCTTTAAATCTGTTTAGCCACAATGAACCATAGATGCAGGAGAGCTACAGCTAGCCTAATTAGCTAACAATAATACAAGAATTAAATAGGGGATTGATTTTCATACTCCTCAAATTGTTAACCGCAGTCGAAGGAACTCTTCAAATTATTAACTTTTGGGGAGCACGGTTAACAATTTAGAAATTACGAAAATCAGTCGCCAGTAATTAATACTATATCTCATTATTCTGCCGTACGTCGCTCACCTCTTTGATTCCCCCTCTCTATTGAGTAGTATCTAGCCCTACCTCATAATGTCAGCGTTAAAGTTCCATTTTTGGCAAGCACTTGCATTACCAATAAAAACAGCGGCGGACTGCAGGGTTTTTTTTTTTTTTTTTTTGTTAAAAAAATATCTTAGAAGTTTTAATGTATCAAATTGCATGCAATAAGAAAAAAATATTGAGGGCACTGCCAAAATGTATGATTCTCGCATAATATGTGACGGAGAATGATGTTGGAGCACCACCAGCTGATAGTGTCCCCAAATCTCTAAATAGTTAATTACTCACAAGCAAAGCCTCCATTAACTGAACTTTTCACCTCTAAACCACCACGTTTTTATGAAATTATATTTATGGATTACTATTTTATCACAAAATGCAAATCAAGCGGGGCTGTTTTTCATCTTCTTCCTTTTTAACAAAATCAGTTTAGCATTAATTGGGGACATGCAGCCTCCGTTGGTCCATCATACTTGGCCTATAAATTACTCCATAGGGTCAGCATTGCATATAACTCTGCAACAAATTAAACTTATTGGTGCAAAAATGTCACTCCATCTGTTCTTCGTGCCAATCCGATCGATTCTGTCATCAAAACTTGGCCTTCCACCGCAACTCACACGAAAATCCGTACGCTGCGCTCGTACAAGATTGTACTGTCTCCAATCCTCAGAAATGGCTAATCAAGATTCACGCAGTTTTCCCAGAGGCGATCTGCGAATTATCAGGCAACTATTTGGGATTCTGATTTCATCAAGTCCTTGAAAAATCACCATGTCGTGAGTATTACGAAACACGAAGTTCAAATTAAGAAAAATCAAACTTTGAATTTTATCCTTGTTACGAACTCGGTTTGGATTAACGTCGGATCAACTAAAAAAATTGGAAGAAACCGAACAACAACTTGAATAAAGGACACAGCATGTCAAGCAATACTGTCCAAGGGCCGTGATACGTTCATATGAGAAACATTATTTATTATAATTTGCCGTATGCTACTTTGATATTTATTTGAAGTTGACAAATGTTCACATCATAGTCCATCTTTCCAATTTTTTTAGTATGCACGTTCGCCACCACTAAGGTAAAATTCTAGCTCTGTCCCTGAGTCCATAGTTGAGTAGGTATTTCGCTTTTGTCATTTTCAATTTTACCCTTGTGAACCTTTGCTCTGTTTGTTTCTATTTCAACAAAACAATATAGTACTCCTAGTATTTTTGTCATCTTTTGTCATAGTCTGATTTAGAAAGAATTAATAACAATTCGAACAGTCGAAATTGTGCTTCCAAAAAATTTGTCAGCTGAACTACAAGTGTTGTTGTTGCATTCGACATTCCAACAAGATATGACTTTGACATGGAGATGGACAGTGGCGGCTCTAAGATTTATTTATAGGGCGTTCATTCAGGAAAAAAAAAAA
>BPLS01026743.1:39749-54981 GCA_019656275.1 Rhododendron kiyosumense
AACTGAAAGTAGTTGAAAAACACAAAACAGTTCTACACACCACAGATGCCAAAAAAAAAGAAAAAAGTGAATTGATTTTGTCACTCCCCTTTTCTCTAATGTCACTCATTTTCTCTCACAAAACAAATCATCTAAAGACACAAATGGGAGTGGCGTTAGCAAAAAGGAGAGTGGCAAAATCACTCCCCAAAGAATAGACCATTAAAGAACAAACAGCCTTTTTCCTCTTTATGATTATATACAGCTATCCAACATTTCAATTCCTGTAGAATAGATAAAGCTCCCAACAATCAACATATCCTTTATTAATGTTACTGATGAGAAAGAAGGAACTGCTACAAACTCACGAAAAAATTCATTTCTCATGCTATGTGCAAAAACATGTAGGCTGCGGTCGGATCTTGGATTTGCTTCGGCTAGAGGAGTAGACATCGATCCCATGAAAACTGTGTTCACAGTATTTTGCGAAGAGAAACGAAAAGACACGAGATTTCTCTCTCCACCACTCAATGCTGTGTTTGCTAACATTTTCATTTCGTTCCACGAACTCCTCCATAAATCGAAGATCCAAACACTGCCGTGAAATAATCATGAAGAATAATCCTGAATGAGAAGTGCCCATCATGAACAAAGCCTAGGCAAGGATCTACCATTTCTGCGGCTTGATGATCTTGATTTCAACATCTTTGTCACTTGGTTTTGCATTTTCGCACGAAGTTTTTCCAACTCCGCAACCCTCCATTGCATACCTTGCAAATTTGCTCTGAGCTTCTCATTTTCAGCCGGGAGATCAAGCTTTCTCGCATAAAGCAGAATTTGTTCACAATCCTCATCTTTCTTTCCCTTGATATCGATGTCCGCAAAACTACATGATGAGTCGATAAAGGGCTTTGGATGGTCCGTCCCTCCGTGCAAGCTTTTGAGATTGCACTGTGGAGAGATGAGAGTTTGGACTGCTAATTTTGATGGGAATTTCTTGTTCTGAGTTAGGTGTTTGTAGACTTCTGAGGAGAGTTTCTCATAATTCAGTCCATAACACACACTTACTTTTTCCTCTTCAGACAGTGCTGCATGGACCTGTAAAAAGATCAACACAGCGAAAATGATGAAACAAGATCAAGGTTATGAGTTACATAACTAAAAATGTCGTGAAACCTTCAGATTGACCACTAGGGTTATAAACGTAAAAAATCAGACTATACATACGGATCGATATAGAGGAAGAACACTCTTTGCTTTTGAATGCAGAAATTGCATTTAATAAACGGCTTTCAGTTTCTGATTTCTCCACTGTCTTTTTTATGATCCAGTATTTAGATATAAGGTGAATGGATTACAAGAATATTTCTTGAATAAACAGTTCAAGACCATATAATGAAAACAAGAGCAATAGCAGTACCTCGAGATACATGTCCATGGCACGGTAGATTGCATCATAATTGTCTCTGGCATAATCTGGCAAGGCGGTGACTAGATACAAAAACTTCGACGGCTTCAAAGATGGATCCGGTGCTACTTCTGCTATGTACAAATCCATCAAGCTAGCAACTTTCGTCAATCGTACCAAAGGCACACAACATAGTCCTTGCCCAACAAACGACTTAACAAAACTCAGCACCAGATTTACATCATATAGGTAGTTTACTCCGGCTGGAGGTGGGACGAGTAAATTATCTAGAGTTGCTTGATCCATCTGTGAACCGATCATACTCTCTAACTTGTCCCTAAATAATTTGCTTATGTTCAAACTCAGAGCAACTCTAAGGATCCCAAACAAACTCTTGCAAGAAATTGCACTCCAATCTAGCAAAGAGAGCATATTGACTACAGTCTCAGCGATTACACGCTTCTCATCTGAAGTAGCACGAATGAACCTCGACTTCTGGTAATAAAAGAGGAACCTACTTATAGTGGCATGGTCAAATTTCCACAAAACCATTGATTTCGTTACCATTTCGATCATATAAGGGTTCAAAGCCACAAGATCTTCAAACCACCATGTTGCCCGGAAGGAGCTACTTTTCAAGCTCTCATAGCTTTGAGTGTCAAAGCTATCAAGTGAAGAAGTCGAAGGACATGGACTTGTTTCACTGGCCAATGATATCCTTCCAACCAGAGAGTCCAAGCATATTTCAAGTATATTACAAGAATTTGCAACCGGAAGTAAATCTTGACACTGCTTTAAAGCTACCAAAAGCTCAGACCATGTCCAGTACCTGATCTCTTCAAGAGATTTCTCTGTTCGCTCAAGTAAATTGAGGGCTCCGGAAGCCGTTTTGTTCATTTCCATGAAATGTGCAACGCAATGTAAGGGAGTAAGGTTTAAGGGATTTATCTGCAATTTGCCACTGTTGTAGCAGAACCTTGTCATGAGCTCAAAACTCTCTGCCCCTCCTGGGAAGTCATGGAATATCACCTTCGGACCATGCGTCTCAATCCTTGATTTACCGATTAACTTACTTAATCTGCCTGAATAAAAGCAAATTGTTTTCTGCAAATTTTCATTACTCAACAGTTTTAGATGATGGACAAAATTCTGAATATAGAATCAGAAATACAGTTGACAAAGGAGAAAACATAAAGAAGCAAACCCAGGAAAAGAATACCCAGATACAAAAACATTTGCGTAAGCGAGGATAATATGGAAAGTAAAGGGACCAACTCAAGCTAAATAACTAATCCCAATAACAAAGGAAACACAATGCCCAATTCTTAATCATTATCTAAATGGAGCCTCTAGTGCTTAAAAGCCCACCGAAGGCATTGAATTTAACAATCCGAAAAAGAAAGTGCTGAAAAGGTGATCTGTCCCAATTCCTGCAAAAGAAAAAGAATGCTGAGAGGTCGTTATAGACAATAAATTGTTGAAGGGGAATCACGAAAAGATGTCTGGTGATAATCCCAGCAAAGGAGGGAAAGAACAACAATAAATAACCCTTAAAGATGAGCTGTAAATCCAGACATCCAGAGTTAGAGGGGTCAAGCAACAAGAGAAAAATCTCTTGTGAATCCCCTAGTCTCAGAAACGACAATAGTCGAGGTGCGCATAAGCTGGCTCGTAGTCGGACTCAAAAAGGACAATAAACAGTATGAGGGTAACCCTTTTGTCACTCTCATAGAAGGAGAGATTTGCAATTAAAGGTATGGCAATGGAAATCCCAGAACTGACAGCAATAAATGTATAGAGGTGAAAATGGTAGAGGGAATGGAGACCAGTGATTGAGATAGAGAACTAAGAAAGCCTCACATTTTGAAAATTAGGTGAAAATTAAATGGTCGGTAGAATAAGACAAAAGAAATTTAAAGACAATAACTTCACACATCACAAAAATCAAATGGAAGAGAATGTGAAGAACTAAATAAGTGTTAACCAATTATTCCTATATTTCCAAACGAAAGAAATTGAAGTCAAAAGAATCGAAAATGAAGTTTTCAAAACTATGTTCTAGAAATGTAGGTTTCCTAGGAGAGTCTGCTCTGTATTCATACTTGGCCTCTCAACTTCGGCCTCTCCAACCACTCTTCACGAGTATTTGACAGGTCCGGCTCCGGCGTCGTGGTTCCAAGCGGCTTTTCTTTTTTGGTTTTGTTGTTGTTATTTGTTGTTTTTAGTTGTTGTTTCTGTATTTTCGAACCGATAGTGTCCCCTTTTATTGCACTGTTTTCTTATGTATAATATCTACATTTTCTGGCTAGTGAAAAGAAATGTAGGTTTCCAATAGGTTGGAGGTAGTTCCAACCAAGGGCTTCTCCAGCTCTAAACTTTTTTTCACTTGAACTCAAAATTTGAGTAAATATGCCTCCAAATAACTCTACTACATGACTCAAACTTATATCAAAGTGAGGTTTACTCAAATTAAACGAGACTCAATTCCTTACTCGAATTTGAGAAGACTATTTTGTGCCTCATAAATTTACAACTATGCCATTAATAAAAATTAAAAGCTTACTTATATGCTTATTAGATTCAGTTTAATCTATGAGAGTGCTTCATATCAAATAAAGCTTTTACTCAAATTTAAGCAGAATTATAGGTAAATGCTGGACATGCTCTAAGCCAAACTGGGATCATTTGAGGAGGGTTCTTAATTTCTAGAGGCCAAGAAAAAATTTTACCCTTCCCTATTCCAAAGTAATCCCAGCAGCCAAACAGAGAGGAAAAGAAGAATTCTTGGGACGTGATAAAACCAAGATCACAAGAGACAACCAAACTACAGCGAACAAATGAAGAACAAGATTTAATTTTGGAGACAGAAAGTAGACAAAAAAAAAAAAACTGCTTCACAACGACAAACAACAAGCAAACAGAGGCCAAGAGCAGAGAATTTACCTTGTCCAGAACGAAGATCTCTTCCCCGTTGACCTCCACTTCAAGGTCACAAGAGACAACCATGAGCCCAATTGAAGAAAACCCAAAACCAGATCCTTTTGTTGGGAATTGTAGCAAAGGATGTTGAGAAAAGATCAGCAACCCAGCACAGACAGAGGTGAGATTAGAAGGAATGAGAAGGGGAAGAAGGTTCAAGGAAGAAGAAGAAGCCAATATACTGAGATGGGCAAAAAGACAAACAGAAGGAGGGCAAACTTTAAGTTCTGCAAATGGTAAGTCAATTTGGAGCAGGAAGTGGTTCCCAACTGGTGTAGAATGACAACAGTGTGCGTGAAGCAACGGTACGAGGGCAGAGGAATCACACAAATCTACATGTGTATGCATGTATATATGTATACAATAATATAGGGAAAAAAAAAAAACCGAAATGGTCCCTATAGTTTAGTGTTTGTGTCAATTAGGTCCCTGCAGTTTGAATTAGCTCGATTTATACTCTGCAGTTTTCATTTTATTCCAACTTGATTCAATTACTAACTGCCGTTAACCTCCATTAACCCAGATGCAAATGGGTCTCTTTTCTAGTGAATTACCAAACCCTTTCTTCTCTAACCTCGCAGACTTAAAGCTTTTTTCTAAAAAGTAAAACAGAGTCAACCTTTTCCCAAAATCGGGATCTCTGGCTCGTGTTCTTTTTTCTAAAATACTTGAATGATTCTTTCGATATTCAAGAGGTGATCAGGCACAATTAAACTTTATGCCCGGTGGAGACTCTAAGTTTTTTTCTAAACCCCTTTTGTGGCCCGGACCTGATTCTCCTTTACTTAAAGATATGTAGACAGCTTGATGAAATTTCGGTCCCTTTTAAAATAAAACCCACTTCATTTTCTAAAATTCAATCATTTTTCAAAAATATCCGAACCCCTTTTATAGAATACAAAATTCCTTATTTTTCCTTTCTTTTCAAGAACCACGTCGCAATTCATAGGAATCGGATTACTTATCCAGACTCTAATCCCTCTCGCTCCTTCTCCCGAAGGCGAACGAGACACATTTCAGTCGAAGGTAAAATCTGAGGCACGACAAATGGACAATGGAAGCTGTGGAAAAAAAAATGGAGAATGGTTCAGAGGCATATTAGGGTAAGAGGAGAATGATAGATTATGGTTTTAATTCTAGAAAATGGGTCATTCCTGTCTGGGGTTAACGGAGTCTAACGACAGTTAGTAATTAGACCAAGTTGGAACAAAATGAAAACTACAGAATGTAATTCGAGTCAATTCAAACTGTAAGGACCAAATTGACACAAATACTAAACTACAAGAATCATTTCGATTTTTTTCCAATAATATAAAAGGGTACAGAGATAAATAAATAAAAAATTTGCCAATCACAACAGATGGAGTAATAGAAAAGGGCAGTGAGCTGTAGAGTGCCCTCTAATCTTTCTCTGGCATAACTGCCAACCAAAGTACAGTAAACTATTCAGAAGATAGTTTGTGATAATTTTAAATCTTTGATTTTATTTGAATAGCATATTTTTTTAAGTCTCCATTTTTCATTATATAAATAAACCAATTGTTCGATATGGATCAGTACCTAATCTGACTTTTACCAATGTAGAATTTTTATTTTTATTTTTTTGAAAACATGGGTGGCACTCGCGATCTCCTCCGCCCGGCCTGGACTGTGCGTAAAATACGTATTAGTTGAATAGTTGCAAGTAAAAGTGGTCCTGAAAAAAATGAAAATATAAATTGGGTCTTAAATGGTTGTGGCCTTAATTTGTTTTTTTGTCATTTAGAGGTATTCATTTTTGGTGAATATAGCGGCATTGAAAAAGTGTCAGTGGACCTCATAAAAGACTGGGACCGCAATTTGGACAACACAGTTGGTTTAATTTCTTCCCTGTACTGGAAAGTAAAGAATCATTGGCTGTTATTCGATTCTAGAGTTTAAATTAATACTAAAAAAATTTACTTCTTCTCAAATATTTTGGGAAATATTCACTTTTTTAAGTTAAAAAAGTGAAAAAAAAAAAGTGCCATTTTTTACTTTTCCGATTCGTTAATTAATAATCCACAAAAGTTCGACACAAAACTAACAAACACGAAAAAAATTTAAATAAAGACAAAAAGTGCTAAACTTTTGCTTAGCGGATCCTAACCAAGAAACATTTCATGCAGTCACTGATGATCATTGAATTGCTCACAAGTAAATTGAGTGATCCGTCTACTGAACAAAGAAGAGAAAAAGACACGGTTGGGAATCTTGGGATTTTTGGATTGAAGATAAAATAGAATTCTGATTCATGAACAATGATTCATTCAGGGTGAAATAAAGTGAATTCTTGGTCTGTTCACCACCTTAATGACTTACAAAGAAACAAAAGAAAACAGAGAGGGCCAATTACTTCTGTTGAACTTAACTCACATCAGTGATATCACAGTAAATAAATTGAAATGTTCAAAAGAATGACCCTGGTTCTGACAGTATAAGATGCTTTGTAGAATTGGGTTTACAGAGTGTGTAGTGTGTACCATTATTGGTGACTCGGTGAGTTATACATGGTGGAGAAATATCCACACAAGAGGAGAGAGGACAATAATTGATCCAAATCCACAATCTACATAAGTTTACGGGAGAATTTTTGAAAAGTCCACTATAGCACTTTCATAATCCTTCTAGTCCACTTTTTAAGTTTCTAACCGCTCTAGTCCACTAACCTAATAAAATAATCTCCATGACAAAAATACACATCTTATATAACCACTCATAAAAAGAAACCCTATAAACAAAATCTGTAACTCTCTCTCTCTCTCTCTCTCTCTCTCTCTCTCTCTCTCTCTCTCTCGGATCTGTAGCACCGTCTCTTCATTTGAGGTCCGGCGTCCCATGATCGCCGTCCCACAAAAAACCCGGTGGCGCTGGCACGATCAACCACAAACACCATTCTTTGTCCGGTTTGGAGGAATTATCGTCAATGGTTGCCATGGAGGGGATGATGTCGAGGTAGGCGAGGTCAAAGTCGGCAACGACATCGTTGAGGAGGATGTCATCGTCGTTTAGGTTGCGAAAGAAGCCGAAGCACTTGACTTGTGGTCGTTGAACCAACGGACAGTGCCTTTTGATCTTGTTTCGTCCGCCATTAATGGATCTCAGTCCAAGGATTTCTTTTTGTTTCTTTGTTATTTTTTTCCTTCATCTCTATTTTCTGTAGCATATAACATTATATATGTAAATCAATTATCTATGTTGGGGGTGACAAGGACTAGATATTTGTATTTTAGTTTTGTCTAAGTTGAACAAAACACATACTATAAGCTTATATGTGGAATTCACGCAAAAAAAAAAAACGCTATATATGTGAAAAATAAAAATGCATGTTTATAAGGTTATATGTGTGATCATCGATGGCAGAGATATCACATAAATAAATACACACAAAAAAAAAAACCATTATATATGTGGAAAAAAATGAGGTTACATGTATAATCAAAGATGGCGAATATATCACATAAATAAATACACACAAACAAAACGTTATATATGTGAAAAAAAATAAACATATAACCTTATATAAGGTTATATGTTTTATATGTTTATAAGATTATATGTGCAGCAGCGGAGCGGATGAGATCTAGAATTTAGAGAGAGAGAGTTGTCAAAACTCTAAAAAAAAAAAAAAATCGATAAGGTCTTTTTTGTCTTGTATTAATTCCTTTATGGCTTGGCAAGGGTTCAATTTGGCTAACACAAAAAATAGGAAGAATAAAAATACATTTTTTGTCTTAACCAAACAAGGCCCTTGTCCGAGTGAACCTCGTAGGTTACAAACTTGGGAGGTGGCTAATTTTTTATAAGTTTTAGTAGCTCATTGCTATTATTACAGTATAAGTGCATCAATATTATCAGACTCGTAATAGACTGGAACACACTCCAGTTGAATCCCAAACAGATAAAAACGAAACACGGGCAACAAAAAGAGAAATAACATGCAAGCTGAGTGAAATTCTCTTCGCGCGCTAACTCCACAAACAAGCACCATTAAATCACAGCAGCATTGATTATGACTGGGTGACTTGCAGCTAACTAGGTCAAACACAAATCAAATGGACGCAGCTAACTAGGTCAAACATGAATCGAATGGACCCATCAACAGCGCTCCGCTTCTCTATGGGCGGCAACAGACCACTGAGAAGAGAGAAACACAACCATGACATTTTTCCTTGTGCATATCATAATCATGTCAACATAATCAAAGAACCAATACATGAATGTCAGATCCAGATGCAAGTGACCAACGATTGCCTTGAAGCTAATAACATGATGCAGCTCTACATAATTCTTTCTTTTTCAATCTTCTTTTTTGACTCCATAGGATTGTCCCTTTAAACCCAATTCAAGCCATGAAGATCAATCAATCTTGGGGTCAATGGTTTCAGTAATTTCTGCTATCGGGCTATAAGACCAACCAGATTCTAGAGCCAGATTTACCATGCAACATGGTCCATAAGGCAGTTGCAGTCACTAATGGATATGCATAAATAATTTTCATTGAAAAAAAGGAGAAAAAGACTGCACATTTGCTGATTGCTAGGTGAACTGGTGAAAAGCAAAGGGGCAACAACCTTGAATCATCATAGCAACAGCTTAATACACGTAACTATACGCCTTGAGCTAATCAAAACGTCATCACTGAGTAAATAAGAAGAGGTGCCCAAAAAGATCATCATAAACAACAAAGATATTCTTGGATGAAGTCTAGTAACTAACAAGAACGTAAATGTTCTGGCAATTGATCACCCACGCTTCGCAAGTTTATACCATCTCTAATTGCAAAATCGAATTCCACAAGAGCAAAAGCTTATAACATTCTTTTACCTGCTGTGGCTGTTCATAATTCCCATATCCAGGGTAGGCCCCATAATACATGTTAGTACTTGCTTTCTCTTTTCTCCTTTGTCTGGAACTCAAGTATGCACACTCAACTTCCTTTGTCTGCAAACCAAATGGTTATAGCTCTAAGTGGTAAGGAAGATATAAGTGTCTCATAAGTACCGTCTTTAGTTCGACTTTCAGTAAGAGCAAAATTCCTTGGACCACTATTCCCTAAGAGCAAATGCTTGTGCAAAATAGATATGTAAGAGGCCTCTGGTATATGGTGCGGCCGCCGCACAACCTAAGGTTGTAGTTGGTGGGATCAGTTCCATATTACAAACAAAAAAACTGCCACTGCCTGCAAACAACATGATCACCACATGCCAATACCGACCCTCATCACTCTTTACCAGGTTTGGGCATCCTACCATGTACCACGAGCTCAACAGTAAGGGTCCGGCAAAGTGGCCAGGCATCTTGTAACTACAGGTTGTGGTAAAGGCATAAATTAGCCACAGGTACCCATACGCATTTGAACCCTCCTCTTGTCTGGCAGCCCAGTCATAACTAGACCAATGTACATCTTGAACCTGGTTTGGCTATTTCGAAACTTAACCCAAATACCCAAAGACTCATCAGTTTGCCTGCAGACCTGTGGGTTCTACCAATGAGCTTGAGTGCTGTTCTAGATCTTTCTTTCCCCTCCACAGTACAATCTGATCATCCTTGAACAAGATGGGGACACAAGGTACCAAGTCCTACAATGACACCAGAATAGGGGAATGATAAAGTCATAGCGACATTTTGAGACTAAAAACTTGGTTGTGATGAAGAACAAGTCTTACCCTTAACTTTACACCTATCTTCTTGCAGTCACTTGTAAACACATGGGCGCAGTCCAATCGTACAACCTCTTCAGTCTCAAATGCTTCCCTCATTCTCACCATTACATTCACATAAACACCATTCCTAGCTGCAGGCATATAAGTGAAAAGTAAGCATTGAAGCAAGTACCTGCATAATGTTCTGAAAAATCACGTTTACTTACTAAGTTTCATCAAAGGAGGGGCATTCAGTCCTCTGTTCCTCATTTCCTTGGTTTCTTGAAACGAAAGACCATCAGCAACATTCTTGACAAGCTTTGGATATATTGGTGCATATGGCTTCCACAACATCAAAGGAATGACAGGTCTCTTCTTGGGGTCATAGTTTCGACCCCGGTATAATAGGAGAATATTTATGTGCCGATAGATAATTTTCCCACCAGATTTATCCTACAGAGACACGACTACATTTTCAGCCCATAAAGATCAAAACCCAAAACAGGAAAATTGTTTCTCACCCAGGATAGAAAGACCTGTTCCAAGTTCAAACCTCAAGGTGGAGACACACATTGTCCATGTCCAGAGTTGGCACACCTAAGCACTTGATCCTCACTGCTTCAGCACGCTTCCAGTGGTTGTGGATGTCTTCGATCATGTTGTGCGTAACACCCCCATTTCCTGAAGGAAAATTACTACGAATCAGCATTTATTTGGAAACGAAAGAGCTTAAGCCTAATGAAGTATCATTTTTTTTGCTTCCCAATCTAACTACATGATCAAGTACAATTGGAGCATACAGGCGTAGATACAGCAATCATTTTCCCCACTCCTTGCATTTATATGAAAGAAGTACATTGTTCTCAAGAGCATAACACCCAAATGACACTTCTCTACAATGCTATGGTGGAAACAAATACAGTTAGAACTCCCTAAAGTTGGGATTAAGGCTAGTTAAGTTGTGTTGAAATTGAGAGCGGAAGTTCACAGCTACTAACTGTGTGACTTAATATTGCACACCTCACACACACACACAATATTCATTGATCATTTCACTTTCTTCTTCCTTCAGCGGAATACAATTCCAGTCCACATCAATTGAGTGAGTAAACATTACCCAGGATTCCAATCAGAATAGCAAACCCACGTAAATCCCAATAGCAACTAACGAAAACTACAAAGAAAACGAAACCTATGTAGAATTCAGTCTCACACAATTCATAAGATTTACCTTATTAAAAAAAGCATAAACCAAATATAATACTCCTACAGAAAAACAGATACACGAAAGAAATACACATGAACAAAAAGAAACAGAGAAGTACCCAAATTAATCTGCCGAGAACAATCACTATGACGATACCGTTCCACAAGCTCATTGGCTTCCTCCTCCGCCAGCGGTTCACCAAGAACCGCATTCCGCTCTTCTACTACCTTCGCAAAATCAACACCTTTCTCAGCCGGAGCACAAGTTCCGGTCCATTTCCGGTCGAGCCGGCCAGGGCCGAAGGGAGAGAACCTTGGCGGTTCGCGAAACGCGATGGGCTCAACCGAAGGGTTGGCCTCGGAGTAGGAGTATCTGAAGTCGAAGGGCAAATCGGACTTTAAAGGGAAAACCTGGGCATTTTTGGAGCCGTTGGGGGTAATCTTCTGTTTTTTGTTGTTCTTGTTGGTGGAGTTGGTTTGGGGAGTTATTAGGGTTTTGGAGATGGGTGAAAATGGAGGGTCGTGGAGGTCGTCGGAGAGGGAGTGGGAGTGGGAATGGGTTAGGAAACGAGAGGTGTAGAGGAATGGTGGGTGGATTATGGGGAAGGAGGTGTTCGGGATTAGGGTTAGGGTTTGATGAGGTGAACGACGCCACGGAAGGAGCTTTAGCATCGGCCTCTTCAGTCTGTCAGACCGTGTACGGGTTTCCCCCCCGTGCTTTGGTAAAAAAGGGGGGAGGATCTCGTCCAGTCTCACCCTCCATCCGGTCCGGGCCGGCTTTGGACTATTTGTGGCTCTTCCCTGATTCACTGTAATGATCGGAACCGTTATTTAAAACTCGTCAAGAATATTAAACACGTTAAAAATCATGTTGATTGAATATCATTAAAAAATATTGAAATGCATTAATTTTCAGATAATTGTATCAAATATGTTGTAATCAATATTGCACATTTTTTTCTTACAAATCTAATGCATTTCGATATCATATTAAACAATATATAATTAATGGGACTATTGGCATGGTCAATGTTCTCGATAAACTCTAAAGAGAGAACGATTCTGATCATTATTGTAAGCCCAAAAAGTGCTCAAAAATGGTCCAAACTAAACCGAACAACCTACATAGTTAGAATGACACAACACAAGCCCCAACCAAGAAAGTTTACACAGAGGTTTTACCAAATATAATCAAGAGATCCAATTTCTCTTGCAACAATTTGTTGTAACCCAGAACCCATTCCAGAATACCTTTTTAAAAAATAAGTACTTATTTCACATTTTTAAACTAAAAAATACTCCCTCCGTCCCATTTTCATTGTCCTTTTTTGATGTTCGTGTCAGTTTTCAATCGCTTATATATTCCAATGTGAATCTCCAAAAATATGCAATATGGATCTTATTTGATAGATTTCAATTTGTTCTATAATACAAAGATGTCAAATTCATGAAAAATATTATAGATTGAAAGATATACGCAATAGACAAAAAAGTGAAAAAGGAATAATGGACAATGAAAATGGGACGGAGGGAGTAATGTAATTACATCAACTGAGTTAAGCGCATCAGCTGAAAAGGTGCTGAATAAATCATGAGAGGCAGATTTGGCATAATCTTTTTCATTCATACACCACCTTTGGTCATGGACTAAAAAACATCCAATAGATTGTCCAACCAATAAGTTTCAGTTTCATCCCTACAGCCTTCAGTGCATACACAATGCTCTCAGTCGTAGAAAAACACCCAGCCTTCAACCAAGGGTTCTCGTTGTACACCCTCTTTGCCTTTGCCCAAGTCCCATTGAACACATGCAATCAAGTTCGTCGCCTCAAAAGTACCTATCCTCAATGAAAACTGAATCTTCACTTGGGGAAAGTAGTGTTGACCCAGGAGGAACCATTATTCCAAACTCCTCCATTTCCTCAGTTTTGATGTACACCCATTACCCAATTGCTTGTTCTGCCAAACCCATTTGATAAAGCATCTAGGACTACTGAAGAAGTGAAGAATTGATCAAAGTGAGGGTTTTCACTTTTCAAGTTGACCCTGGGGCATCCAGTGATGCATAATAAGAGTCAGTGGCGGATTCAAGAATTTTCTACAGATGGGTCACTCTTTTTGGACCAACCCTATACGTGTGAAAGTCGTAAACGAACTCATGTTAATTTTCTTGATTCAATTCGAAAATAAGGGTTAGGGATGTGCTTGTAAAAAATAATAAACAAAATTCAAAATATTAAAGAAAATAAGAGTTTTTTTAAATAATTTCCGTAACGTAAAGTCGGTTTAAGGGTGAGTTTGAGTCCCAACCCATTCAAAATTCAAAAAGAAAAGTGTTAAATTCAATGAGAGAAGTTTTTTTAAACCATTGAAACAAAAAGAAACAAGATTTCTAGCGCGATGACTCAAACCTCTGTTACTCACGAAAGAGGAGAGCTCTCTACCATGGGAACAACTGAGCAACCAACATGTTAATTCTCGGCATATTTTATATATATTACTTACTTAGGCTTGGGGGCCCTCTTTTGGGGCTTTGTTTTCAGCTGGGTCACGTGACACGTCTATGCCTACATTGGATCCACCCCTGATAAAAGCTAACTGGACCAGATTTGTGAATGTTTGAAAGTGATTAATGCCTTGTTCACTTTGGAATTCAAAAAGAATTTTTCAAAAAATTCCCCCTAAATTCCCTCTATTTCTAATATTTCTCTCTCTATCTCTCTTCACATATTATCCCTACAATTTTTCAAATTTTTTTTCAAAACACAAACCAAACAAAAGCATAAACTAGTGAAGAAAAGTACCCATCTCCATTTTGGGTTTCTTGATAGTCAAAATTTGACCCATGCATTAGTCCTAACCTCAGACCCGCGACTCTAATTAAACCACCTCAAAACTAAATTTGAGGGGAACAAACATAGCAAAGATGAACTTGTTTATGTGTTTTGTTTTCCATTTTGAGAGGGACACACAAAATTATGGACACATCACCAACAGTGCAGCCCGTTCGGTGGGTAGAGAAGGGAGGGGATATGGGCCTTGGTGGGATAAACTTATTTGACAGACAAACTAAGATACATTCATGGTATTAGCTGGACGCTGGGGGGTTGCTGTCCCAATTTTGGGGCTCACCCCGGTTTCACTTCAATAATCAGAATCTTTTATTTTGTGGAGCTCGTCGAGTAGAATAACTATGCAAAAAATCAGCTTAATTGGATATCATAAGTGCCTGATCGGAACCTTTTTATCTTGAAAAGAATGGATCCGAAACACTGGATCAAATCCACTGTAACCCATGGACTGAGAGTTATATGGGCTCCAATCAGGCACTTAATGATATCCAATTAAACTGATTTTTTGCAAAGTTGTTCTACTCGACGAATTTTATAAAGTGAACGATTCTGATCATCGGAGCGAGACCGGAATGGGCTCCAAAATCGGGACAACAGCACGTTGCTATACCCAAGGGGACAGCAGCCCCCGGCGTCCGGTATTAGCAAGACCTACATACATACCTCCTATCTTTTTACAAGAGGTACATACCTAAGTAAACTCTTGTGTCATTTATACATTTACCCATTCTTATCCATCTTTTTTAACTACCGAACAAATCCTCCATTAGTTAATCTATATTTCTTAACTAATTTTCCCCTATAATATCCACCTTTCTTTTTCATCATACCAAATTGTATCCACCGGCCAAACGAGCCGTTGGATTGCTCTCTTGTCCCTAATACCTTTTCCATTACCTTTGAAAAATGAATTAAATATGAAAAATTGGAAATGAAGATACTCAAAACTAGGGTTACAAACGAACCGAGCGGCTCGTGACTCAGCTCGCTAACGGTTTGTTCAAACTCGGTTCATCAAGCAAACGAACGAGCTTGAGCCATCATTTTCAGCTCGTTTCATAAACGAGCCGAGCTCGAGCCACTTGATGCTCGGCTCGTTTGTAAAGACCCGGTATTTTTAATAAATAATAATAATCATCAAAACA
>BPLS01026744.1:0-19656 GCA_019656275.1 Rhododendron kiyosumense
CAAACCCTATTTTCTCCTCTGTTTTTAGTCATAGCCGTGGGCCACCAATGCCTAGAATTTGGCTAGGCCCTTCTACGACCTTTTCTTTCCTTGGTCCATAGAAAAGTGAAAACCACTTTGGCCCCACCAAGACATTGTGTTATTTTGCTACCATTTGCACTTTCATGACTATGTGCAGACAGTCGAGCAAAAGTAATATTGCCCAATCCATGATTTGCCAACGTAAAAAATTTACGACTTTAACGTATTAAGCTTTTAAACACCTACAATATAAAAATAAAGTATTAAACTCCGAGTAATAATATAAATAGACTTAACAAAGATAAATTAGAGGATGTTAATGTAAACATTTACGTGCTTATCATTGGGAGAACTCAAATGGAATTATTTTGTTGGTCAAATAGTGGGACGAATAATTTGTTTTGGTTGGATTCACACATAATTCAGGCGTATTGTATTCAGGCACAGACATTCACTATATATGTATATGTAACATGTGTAAATTCGGGCTTTGTCTAGCTTTTTCTTTACTTGTTTTCTTCTCGATGTACCCCTTTCGAGATTAATAAATTATTTTCTTTGCTGAGCAAAAAAAAAAAACATGTGTAATGTATATTGTTGTTTCTTTCATGCTGCAGGGATTAGATTTTGTGATCTCAGAGGCGAGGAAATATGGAATTTATTTGATCCTGAGCTTGGTGAATAACTGGGAAGCTTATGGGGGCAAAAAACAATATGTGCAGTGGGCAAGAGACCGAGGCCAATCCTTGAAAAATGATGATGACTTTTTCACTAGTGGTGTTGTTAAGGGATACTTCAAAAATCATGTCCAGGTAAATATCGATCGAGTAATTATATATTTAACATTTCTCGAGTATTAGGTGGCCTTTCGCACCCCACGTACGCAGTATTTCGAACCCATTGCGTAGAGATATTATCATTCACTTTTGTTAGGTGGTTAAGACAAGAAATGACCCACACATTGTATTGTGTGGCCGGTGAGGATATTTTGCATTGCAAAGAGTACCGCATGACAATACCACATTGTACTTCGGAACTATCCAATAATTGACCAGGTAAATCTGACAATGATAAAGAGTCATGATACATATCCAAGTAAAAAAAGAGGAATAGAAAATCAACACAGAAGACATATCCATCTGTAGGAAGGAACTAGGATGTGAGTACTCTAGATTTTACCACTTCGAAGCAAATTACACACCTGATTGTCTTAAAATTTTAGAAATTATATGTCCATCGTAGTCAGACTTAAAGGTTTGCCATATAAATGATTAATTTGTATATTTCCATTGATAGGCAAAGAAAGAGATCTTGTTAATCATAGCGTTGGTCCAAAAGCAACTCAAGACGGGGTGAATTGGATTTTACACCGACTTTTTACAATTTAAAACAAAAAAAACTAAATTCAAGACTAATATAATTCCAATTAGGTTGTGTTTGTTATTGTCAAAATCTAATATCATGGGGCTAACATAGAAAGGATAGCATACAACAATTAATTAAAAGGATCAAAGGAGAGACGGCATCACAACGAGAAAAACTAGTTATGAGCTTTGCTTGCCCAATAAGTGTTATGGGCTTGTCCCAAAGGGTGTTTCTTATTTGGCTCTTTGCCAATTTCGAATTGGGTCTTGGATTCTCGGATCCTTACTTTTGTAATCTTTGTAGCAATTTTAAGGATAATAAAACAAAAACTTAAAATTGGTCAAATTGTTCGGAAACACGCAAAAGTCCAAAAAATAAGCATACAAATTAGGGTGAAGGGATGATAAGATGAAAGTCCATAGTTGTTAATCCCGTACCGTACCGGCCGGTACGTACCGGATTTGGATAAAACCGGTACTTTGGATCTCTAATACCGTCTCGGCTCTAATACCGGACCTTACCGGTGAGTACTGGAAAATCCGGCCAATCTCGGACGAGATGGAAGTACCGGCGATTTCGTCCGGTACCGTTTTGCACGACTGTGACTTCGCCACCAAACAGAGGAGAAGAAGAAGAAGAGAGAGAGAGAGAGAGAGAGAGAGAGAGAGAGAGAGAGCTGTACAATTACCTGGGTTTGCCGTGAAGGAGAGAGAGAGAGAGAGAGAGGAGAAGAAGAAGCAGCAGCAGCAGAAGAAGCAGAAGCAGCAGCAAAGGGAAGGGGCGGGGGGAACTGTTGGTAAAAAAAGTTAAACTCTAAAAATGTTGAAACCCTAAAATGGACTGGACCAAACTGCCCTTTTGTTTAGTACAACTACAACTTACACGTGGAGCAAAAAAGAAGTGGGGAGATGAGTCAGGAAAGGATTTTGTTTTCTTTTATATTTATGCGAGCTTAAAATTTCTTTTTTAAATAAAGTATGAACTTTCAAAATTTGATATTTATGGAGCTTATATAATGAAAGTGTAATTTATGTTGTGTAAAGAAAAGTTTATGTTATAAAAAATGGGAAGACATAGGAAAAATATAAATTTATAACTATATATAATGGTAATAGCGCTAAATCCGAAACGGTACCCGGTATTTGACCGGTACCGGTACGTACCGTACCAGTAGAAAAACCGGTACCCTGACCGGTACGGTATTCAGAACATTGGATGAAACTCCATTAATTTATTCTCTTTATCCAATTACAGAATTTTTCACTTTGAATTTTTGCAATGGCACTACTTAAAACTGCAGGCTGTGCTAACAAGAGTGAATTCGATAACTGGGATAGCGTATAAAGATGATCCCACCATCTTTGCTTGGGAGCTAATGAATGAACCTCGTAGCCAAACTGCAGGCTTCTCTGGAAGGCCTATTCAGGTCTCTCTCTCTCTCTCTCTCTCTCTCATGAGTTTTGTACATGTAGATGTGCTGAATCATCACCTTGACTTTTGGTTTCTCTATGCTCGTAAGCAACAAATCGGAAAACAAGTAATTCCTCCTTTCCAAAAAAAACAATGCTCCAATCCGCAAAACAAGAACTAAAAAATTATACGATTTTTGCCAAAAAAACTCGAACCTTTCGCCACTAGTTACTAAATATCAGCGAGTTTTGACTTTTTGAATAAACTCAAAAATTGTGCAATTTTTATCAAAACTTTTAAAAAAATTTCTGATAAAAATAATTTTTTTTAAGTTATCATTTTGCTGATCGGACAATATATTTGAGACAGAGAGAGTACATATCAAGTGAGACGGTGACGTCACGTTACATATATTGCTTAATTAGTTACTACACACATGCCAATTGATTTCATGATCACATGATACTCTATTAATTTTCTTCCGATAAATTAACTGCTACTATACTCCATTGTTTGATAATTTTGATCATTCTAAAACAGGATTGGATCAGAGAAATGGCCACCCACGTTAAGTCCATTGATGGAAATCATCTCCTCGAAATTGGACTGGAAGGATTCTATGGGGAATCCAGCAAACAAAACAATCCTGGAAACCAAGTTGTTGGGACTGACTTCATTTCCAACAATCAGATTCCTGGAATCGATTTCGCCACCATTCATCTCTACCCTGAGCAATGGTAACTTAACTTAATTCTTCGGAGGACGTACATTTTAATTATACACTTTTTTTTTTTAATTTCTCTTTGAAGCAAAAGATGATGGACTTAATTTGTATCATGATTGATGATAGGATGCAGGGCTCGAATAAGGAAGAGCAATCTGCATTTGTGGAAAAATGGATTCAAACCCACATCGCAGACTCGAATTCACTGCTCAAGAAGCCACTCCTCCTCACTGAATTCGGGAAGTCTTCGAAATCAGCAGGGTACAGTGTGGGTGCAAGGGACGAGTACTACCAGTACATCTACAACACCGTGTTTGGTTGCGCTGAAAGTGGGGGACCGTTGGGGGGTGGGCTCTTTTGGCAACTCATGGCTTCTGGAATGGACAGTTTCAGAGACGGCTATGAAGTTGTGTTGGATGAATGCCCGTCAACCGCGGCCATTATCCATCAGCAGTCTCGAAGGCTTTCGGCTATCAACTGAAGAAGAAGAGGCTTAATTATTTTCCTCATTCAATGTGAATTACGAGGGTAATACGGTAATATTATCAAAATAACAATAACAGTGTCCTTATGCACTGCTATATATGTTCAATGAGAGGCATTACAATTGAATATTGTGGCAATAAGGGATTCACTAATGGGATGCCATAAACTATATATACATATGGTTGTGCTTTAACTTTAATCTGTGAATCAAATGGGTTATTTTTGAGTGAGCAAAGGAAAACATTGCGAAAAAAGTGAATACTACTCCCACCACCAGCCGACTCCCCCCCCCCCCCCCTCCGGCCACTCAGGCAATATTGGATACTATTGCCTGAGTGGATACTATTGTCGACGCCTCAGTGAATTGAACAAAAGAAACAAGCACAAGTACCACATCTGCGGGCAAGAAAAAAGAAGCAAACAATTGTTAAGTCTGCCCATTGAGAGTGGTTGTGTCAGCTGATTAAGAGTGGTTAAACCTTCAAGCCAAAAATACGTAGGCAAACCAGCATGAATGAGTAAGGTTAGAGTAGTTTCGATGAGATGTCTATGTTTTCTTTCTACTACTCCATTTTGTTCAGGAGTATTTGGACAAGAAGTTTGATGAATAACCCCATACAACAAAAACAATTGCTTGAGATAATTATTCACAAATTCTCCTCCATTATCAGATCCTACAGTCTTAACAGTAGTAGCGAACTGAGTTTGGACATAGTTTTTGAATTGAGTAACCACAGTTTTCACTTCAGACTTGTAATGTAATTGGAACAACCAAGAATACCTACTAAAATAATCAATTATGAGCAAATAATATAGATATCCTTGCACAGAAGGGACAGAAGTAGGCCCCCACACATCCATATGTAAAAGATCAAAAGGTTTAACAGAAGTTGTGACAGAAACAGGAAGAGGAAGTTTATGACTGTTTGCTTGATTACAACTAAAACAAGTGACATCAAATGGTTTATGAACAGGTAGGTGAAACTGCTTTATTAATGATTGAAACATAGAAAGATTTGGATGTCCTAACTTTTGATGCCAAACAGAAGCAGATGACACATGAGAACCAAAAAGAACCGAAGAACCTATGAAAGAACTTGGAGAAACAGCACTACAGGAGGTCTGAATGGGGTATAAACCCTGATGACATGGCCCCTTGTGAAGAACTTGGAGAGTGTGATTGTCCTGAATCACATATCCATTACAATCAAATATTAGAGAACAATTATTGTCCTTTGCAAATTGATGGACTGACAAAAGATTGTGAGTAATAGCAGGTGAATGTAATACATGATTAAGTTTGAAATTGATATGAGGAGTAGGTAAAAGACCTTTACCAGAATAAGACATGGGAACTAAAATTCCATTGCCAACAACAACACCCACTCTTACCAGTTTCAAGTTTTCTGTTACTCAAATTCAAACTAATGGTTGGTGATCCACCCATTAGTTTGAAGGGGGTGTTAAGTCAGCCCATTGAGAGTGGTTATGTCAGCTAATTAAGAGTGGTTAAAGCTGTTAAGTGGTGGTTTAGTGGCAAGGCAGTTATAGTGTTCTCAGAGTCGATTAAAGTGGTTAAGCTCCAGCTCAGATTGGGTTTCCAGCTCAGCAATCCTAGTGATAGCATTTCATCCAATAGGAAAGCTGAGAGTGATTTATGTTTTCTTTGTGTCTTATCTTACATGTATAAATAGCAAAAGGACAATGCATTGTAATCAACGAAAACAGATCAATGAAAGGAAAGTAATTTGGGTTTCGGTTCTCTCTAGATTTTCATATTGTTAAGGAAATAGAGTCTCATATTGCTTGGGAGTAGAATGAGTGACCACTAAATAATATTTGAGATCTCTTCATTCATTGCCAATTAATTTTGAGATGGATATAAAATTTCTACATAGTATTAGAGTGGAGCATGTTTCACCCCACACATTTAAAAAAAAAAATTCACAATTCACATCTCACGATGACAGACCAGCAAACAAAAATTCACAATCCACACCTCAAAATAACAGACCAACAAAAAGGCTGTACGATGAGAGGACCCAAAAGCGGCTACACGTGATAAACCTCAAAATGCGGCTGCGGGATGTTTAAGGAAATAGAGTCTCACATTACTTGGGAGTGAAATGAGTGATCACTAAATAACATTCGGGACCTCTCCACTAATTGCCAATTAGTTTTGAGATGGATATAAAATTTCTATAACAATACATACAAACACCAAGAGATTGAGAAAATAAACTGGAAAAAAAAAATCAAATACTAAGGGGGCGTTTGGTAAATTTTTGGTTTTTATTTTTACTTTTTTGAAAACTAATGAAAGTTTATTTTGTTTTTCATAAACTTTTTTAGAGTTTTTGAAACTAGAAAAACTACCAAAAAAAAAATTGTTTTCCCTAGTTTTTTTTTTTGGAAAACATAAATATTACCAAACATGTTTCTTGTTTTTGTTTTTAAGAAAACATAAATATGTTTCTACTTAAAAGATTACCAAATGCACCCTAACTAAATACATTAGCATGTTGAAGCACGAATCCACAGTCGAGAGAACAACTTGAAATTGCCATTCATAAAACCACACGGCATCTGTGCATAAAGTTGCCTATCTTGCTTCGCATCGAAATCATAACGTTGGACAACCATGATCACATTGGCCAACAATAGGATCAATAAAACTCACAATGCATATTTGGCCAAGTCCCACATGGTGTGATATTTGACCGAAAGAATATGTTACATGAACAATAGAAGACATTGCAAATAGAGCATCACAGACTAAGTACAAAATCCACGCAGTATTTTCCCGAGGGTTTTATTGTGAACCATCAGTACTACAGGGTCACTAAAGTTGTGAGGGATTACATCAGGTTCGGGTTTTTTTTCTTTTTATTTTATATAAGATTTGGTTTCATTTCAAATCTCTATTTTTTTTTTTGGGGTAATTCAGCTTGAAATTAAAAAAAGAGGCTAACCGAATATATAGCTTACAAGAGGCATACTCCAGGAGGAAAAGAAAAGAAAAACAAAAAAGATTGAAGAAAATTTCTAACGCCAAATGGCTACAAGGGTTAAATGATATGCATTGTTTCCAATCCATCTAGTCAGAGGGAAGGAAAACAACGCCAAATGAGCTTTGCTAATTTGAGCTTGGGCCTTCTATCTTAGGCTTCCAAAGTATTACCAAAAGATATGGAACTAACCGGAAATAACTCGTAGTAGACCGTTCAATTAAAATGAGCTAGGAACTAGCATACTCAATGAATTACACTCAAAAGGATGCTACTGACGAGAGGAGCTACCAGTAGACTCATTTGCTGGAACGACCACAAATAGCAACGGCAACAAGACACGGCAGTAGCAACAGCTAGCAACAAGATAGCAATAGTAGGGATCACTCCATAACAGCTAGCAAGACAGCAACAGATAACAACAGCAGTAGCAGTAGCAAGCCACGGTAGCAGCAGGATACACCATGAGAAACCCAAAGCTAGAACAAACAAAACCAAACAGTCTCGTCTCCCTACTGCACAGCAGTCGCACAGCAAACAGGGCACAGAACCTCAGATATTGTAGAAAATCTGGAAATGGATGCATTGAACATAAAACCGATAGATGCTAGGGGCAAGCCCCCTAGGAAAGCATTAAACGTTCCAAGGGACAACCCCTCAAGGATAGGCCAATGAAACCATAAGGGAAACACAAGTTGAACTCCATGAAGCGTGGAATGATCATAGGGAACCAGAGCTTAAGTCATCAACTGAGAGGCAGCCACAATACAATTCAAGTGTTGAACTCTACATAGCAGAAAACAGAGAGGCAGCCGTAGAAAACAGCATTTTGCAGCCTTTGAAACTTTAAACAGCAGCAAACCATCATAGATTACAACTCAGCTAGCATACATAATTGCTGGAACATCGCAGCAGCAGAAATTAGCACATTGAAGGAGAAAATACTCGGGACACCAACACAGACACTTGCCAAAGAATTTTCCAACAAAGGACTTGACAATGCAGACAAATATAATAGCAGGAGCAACAAAACACTCCAGACTACACCAACAGCAGCATAACCAGAGCAGCAGCAAAATAGCAAAACGAAACCCTATTGCATTATCTGCTAAACAACTACTCCCTCGAGACCTAAACCACCAAAAAATTGGAAGCAACATGGTGGATCCCAACTCCCTCACCTCTCCCTCACCAAATGACTCCCACTAGATATTACCTCCTCTCTAAAAAAAGAGAGGCTCAAACGCACATCTCACAGGTACACACAATAGTTGGGCACACAAAGATGATTTCGAGAATAAGATATAAACCAGATAATAGAAGTACTAGCAGCTGAGTATCAATCTGTGCAACCTACTAAGAAGGCAGTAATAACAGCAAGTGAAACAATCTGCTATCTACACAAACTCCTGTGACAACAATGAGTGAGCCAAAAGCAACAAGTAATGTTAGAGACATGAATATCAAAAAAGAAAAAATACTTTAACTCCCACTAATATTCCACTCATTTACAATCCATTGTGCTTGACTCCTTGGAAGTTTGGACAACGATAAAAGTCTTGCTATAACCATGGAGTTAATTTTGTGAACAACTACTTACCAAGGAGAGGACTTGTCTTGAAATTTCCTCACATTCCTCTCTATCCACACATGGTAAACAGTAGCTGTAAAAACCAATTTAGTGATGAGAGCCCGGAGAGAGGTGCCTTTGACCATAGAGAGAAAGGTGACCCAATCAGCCCATGGTCTGGGGAGCCAAGTAACATGGAGTTTGCATAAAATGGAATCCCAAACCTGTTGAGAGAATGGGCAGTTAAAGAAGAGGTGATCGTGACTCTCACTCCCCTGGCAAAAACTACACTGAGAAGAATGATTAAGGCCAAAAAGTACAAGCCTATCTGCAATAGAAAGTCTATTTTGAATAGCTAGCCATGTGATAAAGCTACATTTTGGTATGTGGGATGAGAACCACACCAATTTATGCCACAGAACCTTGGGAAAGGGAGTTCTCAATTTGTTCCAAAAAGATGCAATTGAGAACTAACCATTGGGAGAGAGGGTCCATCTGGAGTGATCAGGCCCACTTAGTCTGGAAGCTACTAAAGGAGGTAGGGTTCTGCTGATCTCGTTTAGTTCAAAAGTGTGGGTAGTAGGAAACGCCCAAGATGAATTATGAATGAGATAGACCACCATAGCATCCTTGGGAATTCCAGAGTCATAAGCAACGCTGGAACCGACTCGGTCTATGAAACGGCCAAGAGGATGCCAGTTGTCATACCATAGAGAAGTGGAATGACCATTCCTTATCACCCTAAGAATATAAGGCTGAATCAAGGGTCTAAGTTGCAAAAGTTTCCTCCAGACCCAAGTGCGATCCCCAGGAATTTTCAAATTCCAAAAATTCCTTCCTTTTATTAAGTACGACTTGACCCATTGACACCACATAGATTGCTCCCCTCCAGAAATAAGGAACCAAATGTGCTTGGCAATGGCTGCTTTATTCCACACTTGCATTGACTTTAAACCAAGGCCGCCGTCCTGCTTATGGGCACATAGGTGCTCCCAAGAGACTTTAGCACCAGTTGTCCTAAGATCAGGGCCTGACCAAAGAAATGCTCTAAGAATTGATTCCACTTCCTTAATCACCTTTTTAGGAATTACGAACAAGGAAGACCAATATGTTTGAATGGAGAAGAGGACATTCTTGATTAACTGAACCCTGCCAGCATATGTGAGGTCCCTGTTTGTCCATGTCTTAGTTTAGGCAATAATGCTATCAACTAGACGTTGGCAATCAGAGCCCTTGAGTTTAGTATAAAGGGAGTTCGTTGGATTGGAGTTGGTGCTGGATTTTTGGTAACAGATGAAACTTTTTTTTTTTTTTTAATTAGCAAAAAGAAAATTTTACTAACTCAGACACAAAGAACAAAGCTAAAAGGAGAGTAAATATACCGGCCTGACCATCCACAACTCTCATCTCCTAACCACATGGAGGAAACCGATTAAGGCCCAACAAGTTGAATCCAAACCAAGGGAAAAATGCCTAAACGGCCCAGGTTGGTAAGAAACCAACCCAAACAAAAAACAACCCAAAACCCAAAGGGCAAAGCCCAAAACACCTAATACAATCCAAACCCCCAAACCCTAACCCGAGCAACTGCCCCACCGCCCGCCACTAACAGCACCACCACCACAGCCATCGTCGAACTTGCAAAATAGCACCATGGCCACAACACAAGCTACATAGATCGAAACAAACAGAGCAAGCCGCCGCCTAACTAGCCACGAACCATCACCCGTCACCTCCTGCCACCTCCGAACCCAACCGGGTTCGCACGCACGCTCCAGACCACCAATCAAACCAAGGCAGGGGTAGACCAAAGCGAACAGAACAGTGAGGAAGCAACCATGGTCGTCTACAGCGCTGGGCTCCCTGGCCGTTAAGCACAGAACCAATCAGCCCAAGGGATATCGATTGGCGGGAACCAAGCACCCAATCGCCCGCACGCCAGGACTCCACAAATAGTAGCCACAAGATCGGCACCACCCAGCAGTGGAACTGACGGGAGAAAAACGCCGAAGACAGAGGAGGTAGGGGCACGGATGGAAGAGCAGCAACGGCGGCGCGCCGGAGGAAGAAAACAAAATATTCACAAGAAAGAGGGTCGGGGGAGAAGGAGGAGAGAGCCCGGGGAGGAGAGAAGCGGGTCACCTCCTCAATGAATTCATAACATTTTGAGAAGTACATATGATACACACTCAAATAAAGGATATATATTGTAGCCAACATAGGAGTATATAACTCCCACATTTACGAATAGAGCATGTCGACTCCTCAGTGAATTGAACAAAAGAAACAAGCACAAGCGAGTACCACATCCATGAGCAAAAGAAAAAAGAAGCAAACAATACACAAACACCATGCCAAGAGAGAAAATAAACTGAAAAGAAAAATCAAATACTAACTAACTACATTAACATGTTGAAAGCACGAGTCCGCAGTTAAGAGAACAACCTGAAATTGCCATTCCAACAATAGGATCAACATAATTCACAATGCATATTTGGCCAAGTACTCTCGCATGGTTTGATATTTGACCAAAAGAATCTGTTACATGAACAATTTTTTTTTTTTTTTGAATAGATCATAAGAGAAACAGAAGATCAAAGCAAATCTTTACATAGCACTGCATCTAACTCGGGCAGAATACAACCCGTATGAAAAAGAATTTTCCTATGAAGACACCTTGACGCAATCCAATGAGCCGCTGAGTTGTTACATGAACAATGGAAGACATTGGAAATAGAGCATCACAAACTAAGTACAAAATCCACGCAGTATTTTCCCAAGGGTTTTATTATGAACCATCAGTACTACAGGGTCACTAAAATTGTGAGGGATTGTATCAAATTTGGTTTGTTTTCTTTTTATTGTATAAGATTTGGTTTCATTTTAAACCCCTATTACTATTAAAGGGAGCTTGTTTGATTGGAGTTGGTGCAAGATTTCTGGTAAGAGATGAGCTTATTGCCATCGATGCGCACAATTTTTGTCTTTGAGTCAGTGATGGATATGATTTACAAACAATCGAGTTGAATTCTATTGGTGAGAGACCCTTCGGACAATTGGAACTAACACGTGTTGTTGTGGATCCTGTGACTGATCTTGCGTTATAATGTCTTGTTCCTTTTGGTTTTCAAATAGCATTTTTTAAAAAGTACCCTCTAAATTCCCCTTAAATTCTTCCTATTTTCAACATTTCTCTCTCTATCTCTCTTCACTTATTATCCCTACTATTTTTCAAAAAAAATTTCATATCCTAATCCAAACAAGACATTAAACTTTCAAAACCTTTACAAAAGGAAAAAGTTTTTATACGATTTGTGATCTGGAATCCTTGCTGGAGGGAAGGTTTGCACTATAGGGCACACTAATACCGGTTTCTATACGACCCGGCTTCCCACATTGCGTATGCAAAGGGACTTTTTAAGGGTAACTCACTCTTTTTTTTTTTTTTGAACGGCGATAATGAGAATAAAGTACAACATATAAAGGCAAAAGAGGATAGCATCAGAACGCATGAGTAACATCCCAACTAGATTGGCACCTTATTCCACGACAATCATATGCTATTCAAGCACAAGGATCAAGCTTTTTGCGGTCATTTTTTTCTTGGCAATTTCTTGCAGATACTCTTAAAATCACGTTCTGAACATATTGAATGATTTGGATTGTCGTAATTTGATCGGAAAATAGGAGGTCAGCACGGTTTGGCTCGTAAGGGATCCCTTACTGGATCCTGACTGTACGTGTGTGTGTATATATATATGCACTTTAATTTTTATCAAAAAATATACATAAATATACATAGTTAAAGTTAAAAGTAAAAGTTGAAGTAAAAGTGTAAAATAAGAGATCTTCAATAGCCTCAAGCTCATCCTAGGCAAAATGCTTAGCAAAAAGTGTAGAAATCAACTTTGTCTAGCCACCAAATAACTTCACCATCCAACAGCCTAGACAAATACCTATTCAAATTCCAAAAATCCCAAAACATTGTTTAAAAAAAAACACAAAAATTGTTCTCCAGGCGGTCCGGTTGGCGGGCATGAAGCCGAGAAACATGGCACAAATTGAAAACCAGATCAGCATCTCTCTCTCTCTCTCTCTCTCTCTCTCTCTCTCTAGAAGAAATCGAAACATACACCTGTATTTTCATCGAAATCGATTTAACCCAAAACAAATCGAAACCCAAAAAATCGATCGTCGTCAAAATTGATTCTACAAAAATAAAACCCAGAAGAAATTACCATCCTCAACGCAGACCGCTGTCACCATCATCGTCCGTCGATTTCTTTGCTCGTACGTACACAGCACCATAGAGAGAGAGAGAGAGACAAAGCGAGCTTGCCGTACCTCGTCACGTGGTGGCGAGGTACTGTAGCGTATTGGGTTTTGACGAGGTGGCAGCCAAGACAGTTGGGTGACGGTTTTGGCACAGCCTCGTCGGAAGTGGCGAGAAAGGGAAAAGTGAGGAGGCTATTGGAGATGCTCAGGAAGGGAATATAGATAGTATACTGATCCCAAGAAGCGAGAAGTAATTGGTAACAACTATTTAATTGATTTTTTCTTCAGTGTGCGGTGGCTTAATATCATTTTTTATCTAACTAGGATAGGATATCGAATGGCTTCGGATGTGAGATGAATTTTTATATGTTGAAACTAACAATTTTTTCATGTTGGAACTAGCCACTTCTCTATGATTTTTTTTAAAATGTTTGAAACTAGCTACTTCTCTACGGATTGGGTGTAACGCCCCGATTTTCCATGGAATTTCAGAAGCATTATACATAAAATATACTGAATTTTATAAACTATTAGGCCCCTATTTATCGTTATACAAAATCTACATTAAAAAAAAATACAAAAACGAATCTAACATTTTATTTAAACATTTTCAGAACGACTCTAGTCTTGATAAAGATCTCAAGTATCCTTGGTCTCTGCCCTTGATATTTCTCTTGTGTCAAACAGCTCCACCATTGAACTCTGCACCCTCTGACAAATTGATCGCCGAAGCAAACGATTTACCAGGATACAAACGTATTCGTGAGTGATAATTCACCCAGTAGAATAATTCCAATCCTACCAATCCCTTACCCTACAATTAGCATTCAATAATAACAATAATATCACAATTGATAATACACGAGAGGTACAGAATTATAACACATCGTCTTTTTCTTTACTATCCATCATTTTACATGAAATCTAAGAATCATCTCCACGAGATCTTTTTCTCTCACATTCACTAACTACAACCGTCTCATGGGTCCACCATTCCTCTTGCTTATTCTGCACCAGGGTCCTAGGTGAGCGCATCTAAGTTATGTACCAAGTATGTTCTCACTTAAGACCATAACAGGAGGATCGAGTCATCCCATGACGTATCGTATATTAGGGTCGGACATCGACTACCCCACGCTAACTATAACCGTCTCATGAGACTCATTCTCTTTCCTAAGAGAAACTTTCCATGACGTATCATACATTAACGTTTCACTAACTACAATCGTCTCATGGGACCCATTCTCTTCCTCGAAAAGAAACTTTCCATGACATATCATACATTAGCGTCTCACTAACTATAATCGTCTCATGGGACCCATTCTTTTTCTCGAAGAGAAACTTCCCATGACGTATCATACGTTAGTGTCACAACATATCTTATCTCTGGGCCCCGCAAGTAACCCATTTCAACACAGGACCCCATAGGTTACCCTTGCCATCACCATGGCTCAAATCACAATCTACACACTCACACTTTCAACACTTTACCATTTTCCATTTAGTTAACATCGTCTACATGATTCTCTACCCGTAATCACCCCAGTGAACCTAAGTTCATTCTAGCACGTCTAACATGATACAATCAATTCATAGCATGATACATTTCAATGAGATAAAAGTACATATCAAATAATAATATTGTGCGAGTAAGTAAACACATAATATTTTATGATGGAGCCGATGCCCTTAAGATTCGTTGAACAAGTAAATTAATTATAGTTTTTATTAATTTCAAAGGCGTTATTAACAATTTCGTAGGCTTAGTTTTAATAACGTACTGGGAGTTTTTAAGAACTAAAGTACAATTATTGAATTATAAAGTTGATTCACTACGGTAACTTACGGTATCAAAATCTAAAGGTGCAATTAATTAATTTACATTTGTAAAACTCTAATATTCAATTGATACTCTTTTAAAAAATATATATATAATCGATTATTGGATAAAAATACAACGGTCCTCCTGATGTTATGTTAGTGTAAATCTTTCGTTTCTATTATTTCTTTTTATAAGTTTATACCTTTTTCTTTTCTTTTATTATACATAAAACCTAACTCTTATTTTATCATTTTACATAATTATTAAAGTATATCCATTATTTTACCTACAAAAAGTATAGCTATTAACATTCCCAATTACTGTAAACGTTAGTCTTAATAGAGAACAAATAATTATGCAATATGTTTGACTTATAGTTCTATACAATACGAGTTAATTCACTAGTAGAATAAAATGAAATGAAGAAAATAATAATAATGATGATGATGATGAGCAAGGTCAGATTCGTACATAAGTGCAACATGAAGGGCCATAGTGTAATATTAGTATAAATTTTAAAAAGTTCTAATGTCTATGAACAGTAACTCGTCGGAAAATAGAGGATTTTCAGATTTCATGGTTTCGACGCATGGGTACGATTTCCTTCATAAGAACTCATTAAAATCAATATACATGGATTAAATATATTTAGGAGAGAATAGGATAGAGATTAATCTACCTTAAATCCGGCCAAAAAAGCGGGTGCTAATTTGCGGACGATTTCAGTAAAATGAAAAAGACAGCGGCGGCAACGGGGGACTCGGGGCTGACTCGAAATGATTGAAATGTGGTTTGTGGATGCTTGGTGATACAGTGGTTGATTGAGAATCTGAATATGATGTACGGAGGGATTTTATCTAAAAATCCGTTTCTCTCTCTCTCTCTCTCTAGACTCAACAATAGGATTGAGAGTGAAATATTATACTGATGTTCAATCTTTGAATTTATGTGGGTATGTAAAATGAGAGAGAATAAGATAGTAAGAAGATGAGAGATAAGTGTGGAAGTGGTGGAATGGGGAAGGAAAGAGATACTGATAATGATAAGAGAGATATGAGACAAGTGCCACATTTGGTGGGGTTTTCTTTAATTCTAATGTATGTAGATGCGTTTATGTATAGGGTGAGAATGTATGTGGACACGTTTATGTATAAGATGAGAGAGAAAAATAGGAAAATAAAATCTTATAAATGTGGGGTGTAATTTGAAGGATAAAGATGGAGATGGTAGAGTTTGAGAGGGAAGTGGAGACTTGGTTTGAATAGAGTTCTAGTTAGGTTTTAGATAGGAAAGATAAGAGATGAATATCAATCACTGATTCCTTGTATATCTAAAGTATAAATATATATTTTATACAATAGTGTAAATAATATCAATTGTACACATAATAATATATTTTAATTATTCAATCTAATTAATTATTGAATTAGAAATTTAACAATATAAATTTGTATTAAAAAAAATTGGGTCGAAAATCTGGATCATTACATTGGGGTTTTTTTTTTTTTTTTTTTTAATGTTAGAATTAGCTAATGGTCTATGTTGATCATGATGATGGGAACTAGCTACTGAAACTCGCTAATATTATTTTTTTTTTTTGATATATGTTGGGATGATTGGAATCAGCTAATGTTTTATTTATATATATGTTGTGATGCTTTGGGTTCAAACCGGAAAATTGAACCAATAATATTTGGTTTGGTTTGTAAAATGTCCAAACCAATATGTTGCTTTGTTTTGAAAAATTGCCTAAACCAGATCAAACTGGATCGTTTACACCCCTAATTCCATATGGCCTCCATGCTTGGGTTCTTTTAGAGATTTCAGCAGGATGTATCACTCTCTCCCACCTAATCCGGCGATGCCTTCGTCATGTCTTCCTCCTTGAATCTTTGTATCTGATCTTGGAACTACCACAAAGCATTCCCAGCTTCCTCCCCTTATAAGGAAACGAGCTAAAAAGGAAAAAACTCAAATCAGAAGAAATAAAAGTGGATGAAATGTTGGTCTTGAGGAATGTTCAAAAACAGGGGCCTAAACTTAAAAGTCAGTATACAGGAGGCAGTAGGGTTTTAGGAAGACCTTTAGGGAGGTAGAGTAAGGAGAGATAACAAAAGATGGCGTCAAAAAGACTTCCAAAGAGTTAGTCCAAAGGGTGCCTGATAGTGCGTTCAAACTAAATAAATAGTGTGTTTAAAATTATTGAACGGTTCGGATTATTCATGCGGGATCTGAAGTGGGCCCCGCGTGTCCGCAGTATCCCATCAGTACTCTATTGGTCAGTTCCAATAGTAGGACTGGTAGGAATGACATCTCACTTCCCTCTTCTGAAGGTAGTGGTGTGAATCCTAAGTTCATTTCATTTCTTTCCTCACCAGATCCGTCAATAAAAAGGGGTGTAGGACTTACAGGATGAACAATTACTTCTCCTCAGATTCCGACAAGAGTCGTTGGTTGATTAGACACCCAGACAGAGGGGAAGCTGGTGAGTGTTGATTCCGTGGGAAGAACATTCACTCTCCAACATACATTCTATTGTCTTCCTCTCAAGGTCTTAAAACAGAGCTCACAGAGAGTGACTGTCGCAGTCCATTCTGTATGCCATTGCCTTCTCCTTCACCCCAAGAGATCCTCCCATTTCTCATTTGACCGTTGAATATTCATACCTCTTTGGCACACATCCACTTGAGTTAAAGAACATTTGACCCATGCACACATTGAACCTCTTTTACGAAACGTATTGTTGTTCTGGCTTTTGATACTTTATTGAACAGAAACCATTATACATAGTTTTGGCCCGTTTAAGTCGTCGCTAGAGACAGGCACATATTTTTCAGTTTTCATAGTAAGCAAAGAACAGATCAGAAACTAAGTAAACAATCTGTTTATAATGACCAAATGTAGCACTGTAATGTATGTGTGTGTAATTATGACAGATTTGATAACATTAGCAAGCCAATTAAAGATCTAATTAAACTACTAATGTGTAAACTGATGCGGACAAGAACAGTAAATGGAGGAAAATGCAACTCACAAACTGTTGACCCCTGACACCGAAGAATATGATGTAGATCAAGTCCAGCGATGAATCATTGTGTCTGCAAAGCAGATTTTACCCTTGCCAAGATGTTCACGATTCTTCATGATGTCCGCTTCCTAGGATGCAACGAACTTTACGCACGCAAACGCTGCACTTCGAATGCATGCCCCACGAGCAGAAACTATGTAAAACTCTCTCGGACTCTATATGCGGAAGTGTATGTGTGCTCTCTATTTTTTTGGAAGGATGAAAAGTTTGTGTCGGTTCAAAAAGAACTGATGCAATGGTTGGGCTCAAACTTTTATTGAAAAGTCTAAGCACACATGTAAATAGAGTACATATTTTACACAGATTTTTTGTGGGATCCACCTCAAATCTCACAAAAACTATTCGAGCCGTTCATTAAATGTAAAATATTTTTTCAAGGGCTCCTGCTAAAAATCAGCTCAATTCAATGTCTATAAATGCTTGATCCAATCATCTAACTATTAATTATCCGGAAATCAAAATGAAAAATTGGATGATTGCATCAAGCATATAGAAGTATCAGATTGAGATGATTTTTTACAAGAGCCTGTGAAAAAATGTTTTACATTTAATGAACGGCTCGAATTGTTTGTGTAGAATTCGAGGTAGGCCTCACAAAAAATCCGTGTAAAATATGTACCTATTTATATGTGTGGGTAGCAGCGTTGAATTAGTTCTTAAACGAATAGCCACGCACCAGCTCGGTTTTGGAGGAAACCAAATCAGGTTAGAATTAAAATAAATTTGGCCCAGTAGGACCTAAAGAAACAAGCCCAATTTATCTTAATCAAAGCCCAAGCCTGAGCCCGGCCTGGCCACTCTCTCTCGGGCTCGAATCGAGTCCAGTGTACTAAAAACCTTTTTGGTCCAGTTTGTGGCCTTCAGCCAACCCACCCTCTCCTAATCAAGAGCTGGGATCATCCGGAGTCATTGGCTAATTCAACCTCAATTGCTTGAGCATGATTGATTTTTCTGTGAGATAGCAATATCTATGAAAATGACAAATCTACCAGATCATGATTGGCTTTAAAATTAATTATCTTGTATTTGCCATTAGCTTGCAATGAAATAGTCATTCTTGCCTCACAGCCCGTCCTCGTTTTCTCACTTATGTTTATGTTTATACCCGTTTTTGGCACTACAGATCGGGCTAGCCGTGGTTGGCCATTTAATTAATTCTTTGATTAAATTGGGTAGAAAGCTAAGTAATTGGTTGGGTAAATCTTGGGCCATAGGTATTTTCCGTTTGGGTCCAAGGGACGCAGCCCATTTGGAGGACGCAACCCATGGTTATGATTTAGCCAAAGGAGCAAGACCCTTGGTTTGACCCATGAAGGAAGATGCTGATTTGATCATGAGGTGCAGCCCACGGATTTAGGGAGTTGGTTACTCTTGGTGGCAGTTACATTCTTTCAAATTCAAAAGGCCAATTGCATTGGTCAATTGGCCATGTGTTAAACTCACAAAGGAGGGAAATCATGGGTAGTTATTGCCACATCACCCATGAACCCTTAACTGCCAGAGAAACCGCCCACTATCTTGCATGCATGAAAAGTGGAGCAGTCATGGGACACATGTCAGCTTGTGATGCAAAGCTGAATTCGGATTCAGGCCTGAATCAACTTGTTGTTTTGCCTATAAATATAAGTTCACAAGATGAAAAATGGGCCCAACACTAAGCAAAGCTCAACGCTTAAACCAAAATCTTCCCAGCGGAGCACACTTTCCTACTTTCAGCAAAGTAGACTATCGAATACCTAGTATTCACCCCATTCGAACTAACTTCTTCAAGTAGTTTGAATTTTACTTTTCTTGTACAAATTTTATTATCCCGGAGTAATAAAGTTCACGTTTTACGTTCTGTAGTAGGCCGAGCGACGTAGCTCGAGCCGTACGTGTGGAAGGGAA
>BPLS01026747.1:0-27683 GCA_019656275.1 Rhododendron kiyosumense
GGTGAGGGTGACTGCATTTGACTTACTGTTTCATCAGCAAAAGGCTACGGTAATAGATGTAGGAACTCCAGATTAATAGTGCCAGCACTCAGAAAGTCAAGTATTTATATATTACTAAAACATTCAGCTTGCTTCACATTGCAACATGACATTCGGCCTAATTTGTTACTGAATGCGGAGATCATTGTATATCTTCCCCTTCCTCTCTTATCCTATTTCTCATGTTATGTTTTGTTATGGTAAATTTATTTATTTATTTACCAAACACGAAAAAATACTTTACACAAAAATTATTTGTTCCAAAATCGTTTTACAAAACAAATATTTTATATCATAAAAATATTTTACGTCAAAACAAACAGAGCCTTAGTTGCAAAAGTTCATTATCTTGTTCTTTCTTGTCTGCATTTTCCCGCAAAATTCGAACAAATACATGTTGAACTTTTTTAAAAAGAACATGCCCAGTTTTAGTACCCAATAATAAGTACGTGAAAGTGTAGATTGGATATAGACCTCACTTTTCGATTTATATACAAAAAGTGACTCTCCATAACCTTTGGCACTCTTTTCAAAAACTGCTTCGAATCACAATAGCATCGCTATGTTTCAAGTAAATCATTACAAGGTAAAACAATATCACGCCATCTACAACATGAACTAAAACCGGTGCATCACAACAAATTATGGCTTGAATCATTCTCGTATATCTCCCACAACTGATACTAGTAGCTCTAGCTCCTTTCGGCCCCATCCATGTAACGTTTCCTACATTAATTGCGAACACATTCACCTCAATATCAACATTTCAGCTGCAAAATTCACGATGCGTTTTGGTCTTTCGGGTACATTACCTCTCTTCTTGTTGCAATTCTCTCTCACTTGTTGGACTAGGCCCAACTTGGTAGGAGATATACACAGTTGAACTCAGGTTTCCCTTTCTCTTTCAGTGACTAGACTAGGCCCAACTAGGTGTGTTTTTATTCTTGTCCAATATCATGTGGATTTATTCAAGCATGTGTGTTAAGTAGCACTTAATGTTAACTGCAAGCCTGTTAGGTCCAAGTGAAACAAAGGCCCAACATAACATCTTATAAGGGTGTGAACATCCTGAAGAACCAATGAATAGAGGAGCAGGCACTTACTCATTAGGAAAATCGCGAAATCGAGAAAGTGGAAAATTCGGGACAATCGCACAGAACAGAAAGATAAACATTAATTGGCTATAAAGCCTATATCCAAGAGCGAGGATCGACAAATGAAAACTATGAAAAGAGGAGAATACAATAGGTTAGCAATTTCCGTAACGCCAAGACAGAAAACAACATAAGGTGTACAAGATATATCTAAGAAGATAGCATTTGACATATAACAATTACAAATCACAACATCCACCAAAACGACAGATTAAATACCAATTCTGAAAAGACCGGCAGGCTGAAAATTCACGTTGCAGTTTAATAGGCCAAAGAGCCTAAGTAAAGTTGTCTATATCAATGCTGACCTTTTTCTGACTATAATTTGCGGTGCTATTCTAATAAACAGCTGAAGGAGTTTCAACATAACCTTGACATCTGTATCTAGCCGGTATTGAACTAGTAGCTCCACAGTAAGGAGTTGCTGCATCACAAAATCAATTAACTTGGTGACTCGATGATTGCTTGTCATAGCGCACACGCACCATATAGCCATGCATCCGGAAAATCAGTATCATTTACTGCACAAAGGTGAAGGCAATAAATTATGATTCTTTAAGCAAAAAAACATGTATATGAAAAGCATTAAAAAAAATACATCACAGAACTAGAAAATATATTTTTAAGGAATGACTACCAGATTAAATCAGAAGTTTTAGTTGTGTAAGCATTCAAAAGGAAAATAAGAATAAATCTACTGACTGCTGCCAAAGCGACTACGAAAAAATCCGCCCATTTCCATGCTTTGAAGTTTGAACTACTTAAGGCACAAATATAGAGAGATGCAAAGTGTAGATTCTGAGTTAAGGGTCTCTTATAGTTTTCTAAAATGCCAACTCATCAGCCATTATTTGGAAAAGCGATTGCAGAACAAAGGTTACGAGAGCTCTAGTGGCCATCTGAGTGGATGATAAATAAGCGACAACTAGAGTGCAGTTCCGGAGTCACCTGTTCATTAACATTCATTGCGGTTTTTAAGAGTAGAACTTCCTGAGATTTGTACAACAATCCGAGAATTTGGGAACTTACTTTACACTTTGGGATATTATCTCAGTGGCATTTGCAAGTAGAGAAGCAACATTAAAGCCTTGTTGTTCTTCAATTGGTCCTCTGAGGGTCAAGTTCTCCTTCCTCATTAATAAAAGTAGGTAGTACCGTAGTATGGAAAGCAAAGTATTACCTCATGCTATTACTGAAACAGAGAAAAGTAATCCTCGAGTTAGTGCTAATACTTCAAATCCCAGTATATCTCTATTGCATTTCATTCATCAGAATCCTATGTAACAAGATGAAGGCATAGTTATCAGAAAGGTGATTAATTCAATTTGGAATTGTAATCAACTCGTTTGCATTAATTTTCAACTTCTTTCCCCAAGTTATCACAGACCAAATCATCAAAACTGTAAAAAGAAACCATAAACCAGTTCCCATTATGGTTGGAACTTCACATATATGGCAGAACTCAAAAACAGGTAACGACGTATTGTTAAAATTTATAGTAACCAAGAGAAAAGGAAAACACAAATGAAAGACTAACAAATGCCAAAACTGTTGTGTTTGTAAAATGAATACCAACACTGCGGTGTATGTTTCTTGGTTCTCATTTAGTCCTTCATTTTTGTTTTCCTTCCGTTTCCTTACTATTTTTCAACTCTTAATGAATCCAACGAACCAACACAGCAGCAAAGTATTCCTGAACAAGACATCAGTGTTAGTATTGGCAACCGCCAACCCCTAATACAAGGGAAGAATAAAACTGCAAAAGTTCAATAATTTTTGTGGTAGTTCCATTTGAAGCAATCTCAAGTCTCAACCCAAGTCCTCTAAGGGACCCAGAGATGGCCTATGGCAAGTCACTTCCATGCTTTTCTTTCTCATCATTTTCATCAACAGAAAAACTTCTTTACAGAGCTTTCCGTAAAGAAGGATTTATGGAGCCCAATCGCGTGCATCCAAAGTGTTTTTGGACGGTCTGGAATCTGGATTGACAACCAATTGTGACTGGTAACAATTAATGGTGACCGGTCAAAACTGAAAACGAATCTCAACCATTAATTGCGCAAATGGACTGCTGTGATTGCGCCGCTCCGTGAACAACCTGTTCATGGAGCCTCCGGGAATGAGTTTCTCTCTTTCATCAAACTAGTATTCAAGATGAACAATACCTTCTGGAGAGCTGTTAAGTCTCCAATTGTCAAGAAAATTAAAACAGAAAGGGATTACGCCCAACAAAGTATATCAAACTACTCACAATAATATCTCTCACATTCAACGTCTTGCACGTAAAGAGACACAAATATCTGTACTTAGGACACACTAGGACAAATGCCCAAGGAGAGGTCATGGTAAGTCACCAATTGACCACAAACCAAAAAATTATGAAGAAATGAGCCCATAATGTACATCAAGCCATTCAACAAGAACATCCTTGGTTGTTACAAGTAGAATTCATGTAGGAAATCAGCTACAAACTTTTATTTCTTGTTTCACCGGGATCTCGACGCAACACATTTCACCTAACATTAAAGCTCTTAATGTAACCAAAGACACCTATCTATCCCCATCAAAGAAAGCCAATCTCTAGTCTTGACTAAAACCCAACAACATTTGGATTGAGATCAAGAAGATTCTTGCACCAAATGATAACATTATTTTTCCACTTGAAAAATACCCAGTTCTGTTTCAAGATAAGAGGTCACATTTCAATAGATCCAAAGATACAGAGTATATAAGTAATCAACAAAAAACTGCAATGGAGATTAAACCTTGAGAAGGGCATCTCCAAAGCTCTGCCCAGTGTACTCCGGCCAACCCAAGGGAAAGATATCCACTAATTTTTCCACGACCCACTTCGTTGCCGTCGTCCTGGCTTCGACGGCTGTTACTTGGTGGTGGTGGGTTCATTGGGCCAACCAACTGAACCGACCCTGAGCGATTTTTCTGGGTTTCTTTCGTTCCGTTTGGTTTTGACGAGAAATTTTTCAGTGCCGAGCGGCACCGGCCCACGTGGTGCCAAGCACGCATCCCGGCCGTTTAAACATATTTTGGACGGTTCAGATTTGTTTAGTTTTGAAGGGTGTTTTAATAATTTTACACTTAAAATTTATCCAACTAAATCTGAATTATCCAAAACACATTTCAACGACCTAAATGGTGTTCGGCCCCACGTTGCCCGTGTCCATCAAGCACTGAAAAACTTCTCGGTTTAGACAGCGGAGAGAAGAATGAGCTACCATAAATTACACAAATACTCCTACACACTTGTATAATCATGTTTTCACCTCCCTTATTTTCAGCAGTGCAGCCAACAGTCTTCATTCAACAAGTCGTTCCTGACTTTATATTGGGGAAAATTTTTGCTCCGTTTGGAACTTATGGAAAGGAAAAAAAAAGAAAGGAAAATAAAAGAAAAGGAAAATGAGTGGAAAATAGGAGAGAAAATTTACTATTCATTACCCTCAAAATCTTTATTTTCTTTCCTCTTTCTCTACAACCAAACAATATGAGAGAAAATTCTTCAAAATTTCCTTTCATTTCCTTTCTTTTCCCTGAGTTCCAAACAGAGCCTTAAAATCAATCCAATGAGATGACAATAATAAGTGTGTAAAATTATGAATATGCATTAAAAAGTGTAAAAAGTACATAAAAATACATGTTTGCTTTGTCTTCTTAATTGTGTGCTTAATTGGGCTACCAACATAGAAGAATCGTTATATTGGTTTCACATGTTATAAAGATCATCTAACCTAGCTTCTCCAAAGAAAACTTTTGCAATAAAATTGTTCAACTCACATGCCTTGGCTCTTACCTACATAATACAGGAAAATCTAGAGTAATTTTCAAAAAGAAAATACATCAGACAGATATTCTCAAAAAGAAAATTTAGAGTAATTTTCTTGGAATATTATCACAAAATTATTGAATTTATTTGAAGTATGTAAAATATTATCATAATTCTACAAAACTGAGTGTGTGCCCCCATAGAACCCCATGTGGGTATGTCCTTGCCTCGATGGAAAGTTGCATGGCTGAAGTTGTATTGCATAAAAAGATACTTAAATCTTCTTCTGTCCCATTTTATCTTGCACGGGAAATATACCTTTCTAAGGCACATGCAATTTGATGAGATTTGCATTATGATCGCTTAATCTTTTTTTGAGAAAACCCTAACACTCTCTACGTTTAGAATTACATTCAGTTTTTTATGAGGGCCAGTTTATGACATTTTAGACAGTTTCTTTATTTTTTGTAGATAAGTATTTGGAACATCGAAGAGTGGGAAATTGTGTGTGAACGAGCATATGTCTGATATGAGACAGAGAGAGTGTGTGTTTGTTTCCATTCAGGGGCAAATTTGTAATTTAAATAAAAACTACATTGTGGGGTGTACCAAGTCCCACTGCATTAGAACATCTACAGTGGTATAATCGAAACTAAAATATTGCTAAAATTAGTAATATTTACTCAAAAAAGAGCTCATAGTGGAATAATCAGATTTAGCAACCTCTTAGTAGCTCATCAAATTTTGGCCATTGAATAATCAAAACTAGCAATTTTTTGCCAATAATCAAATTTAGTTATCCTCTTTTTTTCTCAAAACTATTTTATTATTTTTATTTTTGCAAAAAATGTTTTTTTATTATTATTTTTTTCAAAAACTATTTTTTTTACTTTTTCCAGAAAATTGCTTTTTTTTAAAATCAAAGTTCTCAAAAAACTATTTTCTCTTTTTCTAATAATCTGTTTTTATTAATTTGAAACCTATTTTTAAAAGATTGTTTTCTATGTTCACAATTTTTAGATTTTTATAAATTGAAAATGTGATGTGGCAAGTTTTGGTTATTCAAATTTGATTATACCATTGTGAACCTTTACATTGCTAATCTTAGTAACCCTTTAAATGCATAACCAAAAGATGATATGACAACTTTTAATTATTGCCTTTTGGTTATTTTACTATGAATGCTCTTAGAGTATCTCCAGTCTTGACCCATTTTAAGACCCAAACTAATATTTGGGTAAAATCATCAAAAACTCATCTCCAATTAAGGGTCATCATTTAGCCTGAGGGCCCGCGACCCGCCCGGCCCGCAGGGCTTTTACCTGGCCCGAGCCCGTAAAATGGGCGGGCTAGCCCGGCCTGTAGTTTGTAATGGGCGGGCTCGGGCTTATGAATTTTTACTCGGCCCGCCCGTAGGCCCGACCCGTGAGCCCACCCAGCAGCCCGCCCATGGTACCCGTCCAAAAGCCCGCCAACAGGCCCACCTATTAGCCCAAAATCCCACAAAACCCTTTCTTTTTTCCCTTGATTTAGTTTTACCCAAGAAAATTTAAACCCGCCCTGCTTTTGGCCCACCGGCCCGCCAATTGGGCTAGCCCGTGGGCCGGGCTTGGGTTTCAATTTATGGTAGGTGGCCCGGACTACCAAAAAGAAAAAGCCCGGTCGGCCCGACCCGTGGGCAGGCTTCAGCAGCGACTTGGCGGGGTGGGTCGGTCCAGCCCGGCCCGATGATGACCCTTATCTCCAATCATGACCCAACTCTTCCTCATTTTTTGGATTTTACCCATTTTCTTCCCTAAATTTGAGACAAATCGGACTCATACCCATTTTTCTGCCACCCCCCTCTCACTCATTGTAGATACAGATTCATATTCACACCTAATTGTATTTTTTTTTTTTTTTTTTTGATAATCACATTTCATTGAAAAGGCACAAACCAGTTACAGAACTAAGGGGCATTCCCCAGTAAAAACAAAACCCCATATACAACATTCTTGGGACCAAGAAAGTAACAAAGCAAAAGCAAACAACAGCCTATCTAAGGTGTATCAACCCTTTATACCAAGAAAATGCTATCGGGAAGCCTCATTGTATGTTCATATCTCAAAACCTAGTCCCGCTCAAGCTCTTTCGATTCGCTCCACAACGCTCTCAAGCTCAACGGTGCTAATATCTCCCTTTACTGCGACTCATTGAAAAACGGCCCTAACGACTTCCACCTCATCTCTTCCAACCTGCACGTGAGACGTTTGGAATTTCGCCAGTGAGACTTTTGAAACTTCGCTGGAGCTGCGTTGGAGTTGCTAATTTGAGGATTCTCTCTTGTCTTATTTACATGAATGTCACAGGATATTTAAAAAATGATAAATTTGGATCAAAATAGGGTTTTACCATTGTAATACTTGTACCCAAAATGAGTTTTTCCTCAAAATTTGACCCAAATTTGAGGAAGGAAAAGGGTATGGACTAGAGATGCTGCTAAGGTTGTGAATACCATTCCGTACTGACAGATACGTACCAGTTTGAGAGAAAAATGGTACTGTAGCCCTCTAATACCATCCCGACTCTAATACCGGACCTTACCGAACAATACCGAAAATATCGGCCGAGAAGACATTACCAAAAAATTTGTCCGGTATTTTGGTAAGCCCGGCCAAAGAGAGAGATAGGACGCCAGAGAGAGTGGGATAGAGAGAAGGGGAAGAAAGCTAAAGCCACAACCGATTTCTGTTCAGATCTAGTTTTCTAGAGACATTCGGATGAAGTTCTCCGCCGTCTTCTTCACGCATCTTCCGTCGGTTGTCTTCTTCACGCCTCTTCCAAATCTAAGAGATAAAGGAGCACTTAAAGTAGAATAGTCTTATTGGGGTGTGCACCTGCTTTTTGGGAGATTAATCAGTGTATTGATACATCATAGTAGTTTTTTTTTTTTTTTTGAAAAAGTCAGGGTATCATTCAACTCAAGACACATCCTTGGACAAAACAGACTCGAGAGCGGGGGGAATACAACCCGAAAGAAAAAAGTTCGAAACTTTTCTACATTGGGATGCAACCCAGTGAGCTGCTTTGTTAAGGTTTCTACCACACCACCTAAAGGACCACCGCTTACCGGTAGTCCACTTCCTAATATCATTGACAATTGCTTCAATCTTCCACGGGTAGTCAGATTTTGAATTAGAAACATAATGAATAAGGTTTTGGCAATCAGTTTCAAATATCACATCAGAAAAACCATGCTCCATTGCCATGACACAAGCAATTCTCAAAGCCCATGCTTCTATAGCCACTGCCGAAGAAACCATAGCACGACCACAACGCCACAACAGAGCAGATCCACCATTATCTCTAGCAATAATGCCAAAGGCAGCTAAGCTGCGGGAGGATTTAAAAGCTCCATCAACATTGAACTTGACATAAGATGGGGGAGGGGGTACCCACCTTACGTCACGAGTATTCGACTGCATAGAAGAAACACCAGAAGAAACCCCATCGTAAATAGCTTTCAGATAGTCAGCATTTGCTCTCTTGGCCTGATTAATCACCAATTCAGGATTAGGGGGTTTGCTGTTGAACATAAAGAGATTACGTGCTTTCCAGATGGACCAACAAAGCTGGAAGATTTCACCCACCATTTCAGCGCTTGTTTCCTTTGCTAGGTCTCCACATAAGAGGTCCTCCAACCATTTATCCACCGCCACTACTTCCCACTCCCAAACCACACAGCACGACTCCAGGGACAATGAAAAAGTAAATGTTCAATGGTTTCAGTAGCATTGTTGCAAATCATGCAAGTAGGGTTAGGAGCACACTTTCTTCTAAACAGGTTTTCACGACAAGCTACCCAATTTTTGGCTATCTTCCACATAAACATACGCACTTTGGGCAAGGTCTTGGTACCCCAAAATCTTTTCCACATAGCCTGGGATGGAGTAAAAGAGGACGATGGGAGAGTTAGATACCTTTTGGGAGAACAAATGATCTTCCGAGCGTAACCAGACTTCACTGTGTACTTGCCAGAGTTGTTATGTCGCCAAACAACCTTGTCCTCAGCTTCGGAGAAACTGACTGGGATTTTGCAAACCTTATCCACTTCCTCAGATGGGATGCAGGTTTTGAGTTTCTCTTTATCCCAAGCCTTTGTAACAGGGTTGATGAAGTCCCCCACCCTAGTCTTCTCAATGTGAACATTTGGGAGTGGGGTTACTCTTTCTCCTAGTAACTCAAGCACCCACGGATCTTCCCAAAAATTAATCCGCTCTCCATTACCCACACTCCACTAGATGCTATCCTGAATGAGCTTCCTCCCTTCAAGCAGGCTACACCATATCCAAGAGGGTCGTGACCCCCTCTCTGCCTCCATACAAGATTTACTAGGGAAATACAGACTTTTGAGGATCCTTGCCCAAAGAGAATTGGGACTGACCAGCAAACGCCAGAACTATCTAGCCAACAGCGCCACATTAAAAGATTCGAAGTCCTTAAAGCCAAGTCCTCCCATCCCTTTCTGCATAATCAACTTATGCCAAGCCCCCCAGTGGGTCTTCCCACCATTTGCTCCTTTTCCCCACCAGAAAGCACTAGTCAAAGAATTTAAGCAAGCACAAATAGAGTTGGGAACCTTAAAGCACATGAACGTGTACATAGGAATAGGCTGGAAGACAGATTTTATAAGAACTTCCTTTCCTGCCTAGTTCAGTTGGTCATTCCCCCATCCTTGGGCCTTACGCATGATATTATCCCTTAGATATCCTAAAGCCCTCTTCTTGGATTTACCCCATAGTACAGGCAGTCCTAAATATAGAACCGGGCCTCTCATCTCAGTCATCCCAAAAATCCCTTTAATGTTCTCTTTCAAAGTATCACTTGTATTTGGCGAAAAAAACAGACTCGATTTTTGTAAGTTCAGCGTCAGACCAAAGGCCTCATTGAAGCTAGTAATGAGGTCCGTAAAATTCGAGCAAGTTTGGGGCTTTGCTTCTAGGAACACAAGTGAGTCATCAGCAAATAGAAGGTGAGACACCACAGGGCATCTTTTCCTCATAGTGATTCCCACAATAGATTTGTTTATGACAGCCTTTTTCATAAGAATTGAGAAGACATCCGCTACAATCAGAAAAAGATAGGGGGATAGCGGGTCACCTTGGCGAAGTCCCCTATTGGGTGAGACATTACAGACCTGACCGCCATTCACCACAATAGAATACTTGACTGAGCAGACACTCCTTTCACCCATGCAATCCACCTTCCATCGAAGCCCAATTTCTCTAGTACTTTAAACATGAAATCCCAGCAAACACGGTCATAAGCCTTGTTTAAGTCAAGCTTGACAGCCACAGAGGATTTAGAACCCAGTTTCTTGTGCTTGAGAAAGTGAAAAACCTCATGAGCCACTGTAATATTATCCTGGATCTGTCTCCTTGGGATGAAAGCCGATTGCTCTTTCGAGATAATACCATCAATAAAAGGTTGAAGTCTATTAGTCAAAATCATAGAGATAATCTTGTAAAGAAAACGGCACAAACTAATAGGGCGTAACTGATTCATAGATTCAGGGTTAGGTACCTTTGGAATAAAGGTGACATTGGTCTGGCTAACTTCTCGCAAAAGAACTCCCTCTTTGAAAAAACTCTGCACTGCCTTGAAAACCGCATCCCCCACTGTATCCCAGTACCTCTGATAAAACAAGCCTGGAAACCCGTCCGACCCCGGAGCCCTCAAAGGACCCAAATCAAAAACAGCACTCTTAATTTCCTCCTTTGTAACTTCCCTCACCAACCTAGCATTACACTCCGGCGAAATTAGAGGGTCAATTAGACTAATAACATCACCAAAATCCCGTACCAGAGGGCCTTCATACAATTCCTGAAAATGTTGTTTAATGATCCCAGCGATCTCTTTGGGTTCAGATTTCCAGTTGCCCCATTTATCCTTCAATCTCATAATCTGATTGCGCTGTCTCCACTAAATCATCGAAAGGTGGAAAAAGCGCGAGTTCTTGTCCCCCATTTGTAACCACTTTATTCTCGAGCGTTGGTGCCAGTACATAGCATCCTTTTGCCAAAGATCCTCCAATTCCCTTTCTAGACTTTTCTCTTCTGCCACCAATTGATGGTTAAAACCTTTCTCCAACAAAGTTTGGACCTCTAACATACGATCCTTCGTTGCTGATATCTTTAAACGTAAATCCCCGAACTTTGTTCGACTCCACTCTTTAATTATGTTTAAACATACATCATAGTAGTACATCCATTATGTTTATGGATTGTGATTTTGGCACTCCAAAAATTGATAAAGGAGTTCTAAAATTGAATTATATTGATACACAAAATGACGTTATTTTGGAGTCATTCCATCAATTTTTGGAGTGCTAAAATCAATTGTCTATGTTTATTTATTAATTTTACTAGTCAAATTACACGGTGCGCTAACCAGACTACACTAGTGTGTAGTACTAGTAATATAATATTCCTTCCGTCCCAATTTATTTGTCTCAATTCTATTCTAACCAGATAAAAAAACTAGTTATATCTTTAAATTGGTAATGGATTTTATATTCAATATGGATATTGTTTAATAGATCTTGATTTGTTCTATAATTCAATATTTTCAAAATCACCTAAAATATTATAAATTACAAGATATAATCAATTGAAAAGTGGTACAAGATATAATATTTATTCTATACATATATGTAAGAATTTTAGCAAATATTTGTATTTAACGGGAAATTCGAAACAATACCCGATATTACACCAATATCGATACGTCCCGTACCAATAGTAAGATGGGTACAATATCCGGGACCCGGGGGCTCTGCTGCTCGCCTGGCGCAGCAGCCCCTACCCACTAGAACAAAACGTTACCATTTTGTTGAGGTAAATAAATCTTTGTCACCTATTTGCAATCCTATGAAACAGAAACGTGATTATGAGAATTCTAAAGACAAAATTTAATTATGTCTCTTTAGAATAATATGATCTGAATAATAAGATCTTCATACTTGTTCAAACGGATTAAAAATTAGAGCACTTAATTTTTTAACCATATTTTTTAATATATATATATATACAGAAATCTTCAAGTCCACTCCTCTTACGGTCCACACCGTCCGGACCTCCCCTTTCCCGATTGATTTGTGATAATCCGAGCCGTTCAATGTGTTCAGAACGTGATTTTAAGGGTACCCGCGAGAAATCAGCAAAAAAAATGATCAGTAAAGGCTTGATCGGAGCAGTTTTTTACTGAACCGTTCAATAAAAAACTGTTCAGATCAAGCTCTTCCCGATCATTTTTTTTGCTGATTTCCCGCGGGTATCCTTAAAATCACGTTCTGATCACATTGAGCGGCTCGGATCGTCGGAATTCAATCGAAAAATGGGAGGTCCGGACGGTCCGGACCGTAAGGCATCCGGACCTGAAAAGGACTGTATATATATAAACAGTCTCAAAAAAAGTACTCAAATTTTCACTCCATTTGAATCGGTGCAAAGATCTTGTTATTTTGATCATATTATTTTAAAGAGTCGTAATTAATTTTTATTTTTAGAGCTCTTATATTAAATATATGCTTTTTATTTAGGACCTTGTAAAGCAGAAATGTAATTATAAGAGCCTTATAGACAAAAATTAATTATGGCAATTTAGAATAATATGATTAAAATAATAAGATTTTTGCACCAATTCAAACTGAGTGAAAATTTGAGCACTTAATTTTTTGAGAACGTTTATATATTAGAAAATATGGTTAAAAAATTAATTGTTCCAATTTTTAATCCGTTTGAACATGTGTGAAGATCTTATTATTCTGATTATATTATTCTAAAGAGACATAATCAAATTTTGTCTTTAATGCTCTCATAATCACGTTTTAGTTTCATAGGATTGCAAATAGATGCTATGATTTTTTTTTCCTCAGCAAAACGGTAACGTTTTGTAGTGGGTAGGGGCTGCTGCGCCAGGCGGGCAGTAGAGCCCCCAGGTCCCAATATCCGAAACCATATTCAAAACCTTAGGGCTCCAAAACCCTTGTTTTCTTGTTTTTCGATCGTCACTCCAAGACCCTTGTTATCTCCGATTTCTCTCATCACTGTGTATCTCTCCGCCCTATCCCTATCTATCCTGCTCCAAATGGCGACTCTCAACCTCTCTCTCCTCCCCAGAACCCTAAGGACCCCACTCTCCACTTCAACCCTTCCTCTGGCCGCCGCCCCATCTCGCTCCGCTACCACCGTACACTTGAACCCCACTACTCCGCGTGGCAGTCTAGTACTACTCCGGGCCGCCGTCGATGGAAACCGCACCGCGAAGCAGAGGAGCAGCGGAAGCAACGAGCCCGGAGACACGATAATGCTACCGGGGTGTGACTTCAACCACTGGCTCATAATCATGGAGTTCCCCCAGGACCCTGCTCCCACCAGGGACCAGATGATTCAGACCTACCTCGATACTCTCGCCACCGTCCTCGGAAGGTTACTCCCCTCTCTCTCTATATATACTCCTTATGTCTGGTCTCAGTTAGCACCTTTTGCTGTTCCAAAAATATTGTCCTATTTCAAAACTAAATGAGTACTATTAAATGAATTTACTCTTTTTCTTTCTTTTTTTAATTAGTTGAACTAACGAATTACGAAAACGTAATGATTGGTGGGTAAAATTAGAAAATTAAGTGATAATAAATGCAATGATTGTGTGCCCTTATGAAGTTGGAATTCCAAAAGGGACCAACAAATGGGGAAGAAGTGAGTATATGTATACATATATATAGATGTACTGGACGCCGGGAACATGCAATGCGTCCTGTGACTCGTATTATGCAAAGTGGGAAAGAGGAAAATCTTCAATTGATATTAATCTCTCAGAACGTATATACTTGACACGGGGGCCCGCGCAATGCGTGTGGAATCATGTTCAAAATAGAAATCTTGAGATTAATCTGTAATGAAACCTAGGAGAAACGAGGGGAGAAGAAATTTGGGATGATGGATGGTTTTTTCATCTTGGGAGTTTCTTTAGGTAGTTTAAAGGGAGGTTTGGGAAAGGAAATGGCTTGTTAACATTTGGGACAACCCAACTGCAGTTGACCCGTTTTTGGGCTCGTGAAGTGTGCTGAAATTTGGGAAATGACGTTCAGGTTGGAATATTATGTTTTTAGTTGTTCAGTTGGAAGAAGAAACTCAAGAAAGCATGACTCTGATCACTCACTTTGATTTTTGGTTCTATGCTTTTGAGCATTATAGACTTTATGGGAGGAACGTTGCGAAAATCAGAAATTACACACACGCACACACACATGTGTGTGTGTGTGTAAATGAGAGTTTCATTGAAAGACCATAACAAGCAAGAGTCAAGGAAGGCAAACCTTCCCTTATGAGAGACTAGAAAGACCAATAAGTCTAGAACCACAAACACTTGCACACACAAATACACAAACTCCCTCACATTGGGTGTGGGGCCTGTACATGGTGTGTGCAGGCCCCTCACATTGTGTGTGCAGGCCCCACACCCAATGTGAGTGAGTGTGCAGGCCCCGCACCCAATGTGAGTGAGTTTGTGTATTTGTGTGGGTAAGTGTTTGCGGTACTAGCATAATTGCTAAAAAGACTAGTATAACCAAACTAAGAAAGAATATTAGGGGGGATATTCCATAGAGTACAGGTACTATGGTTAAAGAGGCTACATTTAACCAAAGCAAGTTGGGAACACGTAATTCTTACATCGAAAAATATCCTACGACTACTTCTGGAGATCTTTGGCTGCCTTTGAAAGCTCTACTATTCCTTTCTTGCCAAAGGTACGAGATCGTTGCAGCCCATGCTAGCTTCCTTACTGAACTAGCAAAAAACTTGCCACAAAACTTCCCTATTAACCAGCTTGTTTTCCTGTTCCAAGTTTGCTGGTACTTAGAAACATAGCATAGGATACCAGATTAGCTTATGCCAAGCACTATAGGGGAATGGAGTCTTGTAGCATCAAAAGTGGCAGCAGCATTGAAGGTTTTAGAAGTAGAATATTAGATATAGACCAATAAGTTGGATCATGTCTGGTGCCAATAGAATAAAAGGAAGGCCTGAGGGAGTTTGGGAAAGGCCATGTCCATTGGCTATTCTAGTCTGTAGACGATTAGAGAAACCTTTGCATTGAAGGGAATATTGAATGAAGCAATAGAATTTGGTCTGAGTATGTCAATTAGAGGACCTTGGGGGAGCCCAGTTGTCATACCAGAGGTAAGTGCCATCTCCATCGCCAATGACTTGCTTAATGAAAGGCTTTGCAACATTCGAGAGATGAAGATTGAAGGACCTTTCCTCCAATTCCACGAACAATCAGTAGTGCTGGAGAGAGCCCAGAAACATTTGTCTGTAATGAGGTAATTGTGCACCACTGAACCCATAGTGAGTTGTGTTTAGAGCAATCTGACCAAAGGTGCCTAAGAAAAGATGCATGATTCCAGTCTTTGATCCTTGTAAGGCCTAATCCTCCCTCCTTTTTGGGCAAACAAACAGTCTCCCAGATGACTTCATTGGAGCGCAGGTAGGTTTCTGTACGTGTCCAAATGAAGTTTCTGAAGATCTGCTCAATGCGATTACATATAGACTTTGGGAAGATGAAGTGCCTAGTCCAATAGGTTTGGATACTGAAGAGAACTGATTTGATCATTTTTGAAAATCAGAACATATTAGATATTCCTTTTCCTTTTCTCACTTTTCTTGTCATATGTTATTATATTTTGGAAAGATGAGAGGCTAGGCAGAAGTATATTGTGAGGCAACAAGAGCTGGAAGCAGAGAACCAACAGTTAAACTAAGAGGCGGCGCGCTAAGTATACCACCAGTTTGAACATCACTTCCTTGTTGGGCTTGTCTTTTGAATCAAACGGCCAAATGCCCTTGTACGATTACTTTTTTTGGGTATCGTGATAGATGTGCTTCTCTCGTAGATAACAGTCAAAAGATATCGAAAAGCCCAAGAAATTGATGGACATGTGGTTACGTTGTTCAAATCCATGTATTGGAGAGTTGTTGCATGAGAAGTTCATTTCTTCAGTTTTTTTAAGTGGTTTCCAGACCGAAAAGTTGTTGTTTTCTGGCAAACATGGTGATGAGGTACTTTAATGCCATTTTTACGTTCTTGAGGCATTTATATGCCTTACTGTCTGTTTTTGGATTGCCAATATTTGGTCAGCTTAGGACAGAACAAAAGGAAAGGAAAGAACAAAGGTAATGTTTCTTTTTGGGGAGTTTGTTATGTTGATGCCCATGGTGGTTATGCTCACTAATGGTGTAGGGGCTGGGGAGGTTTCTATATTTTATGACGATCTTGTTTCTTTTCACTTACCTTGAATTAACTTCATAATTGTGTGCTCTCTTGTACGTGTCAGTATGGAAGAAGCAAAGAAGAACATGTATGCTTTTAGTACCACAACCTACACTGGATTCCAGTGCACTGTATCCGAAGAAACATCTGAGAAATTCAAAGGTACGAGGAAGGATCAGGCAGTTTTTCTGATTGAGTCGGAATGTACTAGTTGCTTTATAAAATTCTTGATTCTTCATTTTTTGTAGGATTGCCTGGAGTTCTTTGGGTACTGCCCGACTCATATATAGATGTTAAAAACGAGGATTATGGAGGTGATAAATCTGCGAAGGCATTTTTTCTTTGTTTAATGTCTTAATCTTTCACTAGTGTTGTGATGAACCTATTCTTCTAAATCTTTCAGGAGATAAGTATATCAATGGGGAAATAATTCCTAGCACATATCCTACTTATCAACCAAACCAACCTAAAAGCCGATCAAAGTACGAGAGTAAAAGGTTTGTGAGAAAACGAGATGGCTCTGCTGCAGACCAAGGAAAACCAGGACGAGAGGCAAATTCTTCAGAGTCTACCCCTTGAATAGGTGATTTTTTTTTTTTTTTTTTCTGATTTTATTATACTATCAGTCATTATATGTGCGTTGCAGTCCTCAATGCTTCTTTAATTTGACATTTTTTTCGTACAACAATGGCGGTGGAAATTTAGGGAGAGAGAGAGAGAGAGAGAGAAATGAGAGGGTACAGTGCCATTGAGAGGGTACAAAGGCAGGGAGTGTAGTGGCGTGATGCTTATGACGCGTTGTATTGGGGAAGGCTCCTGTCCAGTTATTTACTTATTTGTGTTCAGTATGGAGTCTAGTTTTAGGCCTTTGTGGGCCCATTCCGAGCTCTCAACAATGATCAGAATTGTTCATTTTGTCGAGCTTGTCATCCACACAAAAAAATATGTTGATCGAACATAGGTCAATACATTATCGAAATGGATTTGTAAAAAACAAATAGATGGGAAAAAATAATTCAAAACTTAAAATTTTCATTTTTTTTTCTTGTACAAATCTATTTTGATCATATATTTAATAATATTTTATTAAGATAGTTTTTTGTTAGAATGACAAACTCGACGACCTCTAAAACATGAACAATTCCGATAATTGTTGTGATCTTAAGAGTATCCCACAAAGGCCCTAAACTGAACACAAATAATTGGATTGGAGCCTTCATAGCTGGGACTTGTCTCCCAAGTCTCGACGGTGAAGTGCAATTAGTGCAATTTGGGGGATCCCAAAAGTGGGGCTCTGGCTTATGGGGTACACCGAAATTTTTTATTTTTTTTTGAAACACTAGTTACACCAAATTTGAACTCAGTTGTTTGAACCAATCTCGGAGTTCCATACAAAAGATCAAAACCAATAGGGATGGAGCTATGTTAAGGTCTAGGGGCCCATCTAGCTATGTTGTGGGTCCCCCGAGTTTTAAATTTTTTATTTTGTATGTACCTGATTGTGAATATGATTGATAATTATTCGTATATAGCTACTTATAATCTTAATAATTTTGGTTTGATAAAAAACTGGTTATTTTACATTCTTGTTTCTCAGTTTATTTCATATTATTGGTATACTTTTGTTCTGCTGGATATTATACCGAATTTAATTTTGTTAGGGTGAACATTACTCTCTTTTCTATTGGTTGAATTGTGTGAATTCCACCACAAAATAATGTTATGTGTATCAAAAAGTAATAAGAAGGATGAGTAAAATTCACCCTTTTTCAAGGAGGGAGAACAAAATTGCATACAGTACGTAGTATTTTTGTTCTCCTGGATATTACTACCACCTTTGAGTTTAAATAAAGGTTAAAGTTTAAACACCCTAAAGGAAATTACCTGTAAATAAAAAACAACATGAGCATCGGCAATGGTTTATTACTTCGACATTTGCTTGACAATGCACTTGCTTCTGGTTTTTATTGCCTTTCTATATCCGATATTTTAAATAATTCTGTAATGTGACGAAATTGTGCTATTCTGTTATTTTATTTTTGCAGGTTATCACTGTTTCGTACCAGAGAAGAATTGCCATGTGTAAAATGGTGATATTTCTTTTTATCCATGTTTGGTGGACAGGCATACATAGATATGGAAAACCAGCTCTATATTTGAGATCCGGCCAAGTGCTATGTTACTATGTATGGTATTTACTTATCTGTTCCACAATCTACATTGTGAGGAGTAGTAGGCTGTCCTTTATGAGTATGTAACATAGACCAAGTTTTGATTCGAAGATTTATAATACCCCTCGGTAATGCCCTCTCCTCTAGCATTTTAGCTATACTCCCCCAGCCTTTTTTAAGAGTTCCACTTCATAATTATAACTTTTTATGGAGACATTATCATTACATTATAAAAGTTATAACTTTTCCTACTTATCTATTAATTTCACAAAATGGACATTTATTAAGGGACATATCAAAATGGAATACTGGACTTTTAAAAAGGGACAGAGGGAGTATTTATTTAGACTAGTTTGATGTCAAATTGGCTGGTTCTACTGATTTGGCAAACCGTTAAAAAAGTGCTTAGTTTCTTCCCAAACGCATTGTGCCCAAGAATTTGGATTATCAATTGGGACAAGTATTTTCATATGTACGGTATAACAAACAGATCGTACTACGAAAGAATTCAACATTAGTGAATAGGCTAATGAGGCATTACATTGCTTGTGGAAATTGACCTTATGCAAACTGTCTAGGGCAGGGCCTGGAGGAGTTACATTGATTCCATTTCTGGTTGCATTTGATATAGCTGAATTTTGGCCCTTTGCATTCACCCATATCACAGATCTATTTGGGTGTTCCCCTTTTTCAAAAAAGAACTTTTTGGAAAAAGAAGGTAATTTCAAGCTCAAAAATCATGCATTTACGTAAATAATTTTTCTATCAATATGGATCTTGTTTGATAGATTTCAAAACAAAGTATAGTTTTTGGCAAACAATTAAACTTTGCAAATTGGCTTCATCAAATCGAACGTTATTGACTGCTTATGGATTCAACTGGACTTAGCATGCAGTTTGAGCAGATTTCCTGCAGCACCTCTTCATAGTTCTGAAATTTGAATCCAGTAAATGGTCTTTTCTTTTAGTTTACATGGGTTGATCATGGTAATACCTAAAACTTCATTGTCTCATAATGATTTAATTGTAACAATGACACTTTAGATTTGGTCAATGCTCAACTTGCAATGAGCCTTCTAGCTGGTGTGATTGCTTCTCTTTAAGTGTTCCTTTCAGTTTGATTAACTCCACAAGAAACCACCTCTTTCACAGTTGTAAGTATTGCTTCTCAAGCAACTATAAATCTGCAATGGCTACAGCACCCACATATTGTGGAAACAACTAAAAAAAACCAAATACCCTATGCTTTAACAATTACAAAACTTTAAGTGCTTCAGGGAAAGGTGGGCTGTCTTTGTCGTGAGCTTGGTGCTTTTGTTCTTTATTTCAAAGTAGGCCAGACCTCTTTTTCCCAATTTTTAGATAAGAAGCAAGTGGTAGGCGTATACCAATGGGAGATGAAGCCCTGTGATATGACTTCACATGGCCTGTTCCTTTCTCTAATTGGTTAATGTTGCTTGTCTTGTTTCTTCAAAAATCCAGAAAATCCCATGGGCCTCTGTTGAACTCTTCTTCCAGGAGATGCTTTTGATCTGCAATGGCCTTCTACAGCTCCAACTTTTACGAGTCCGATTCCGGTGAGTTCTATCAGACCCCTTATGCAGATCATAGCTATGATATTGTTCCATTTCAAGAACCCATAACGTACTCAAGCTATGAGTTTCGTGAACCTGGATTCGTCGAGTATAATTCAGCTGATTACAGTAATGCTCATGATCCTTATCTGTCTATATCAGAAATTAATTATTCTACCCACAGTGTCACTGAACCAAAACTCATTGAGTACAATCGAAATCCTTATGGTGGGGCATATGATCCTTTTTTTACTCAATCGGAAATCAATTACTCGACCTATAGTTTTACTGAGCCAAAACTCATTGAGTACAATCCGAATCCTTATGGTACCGGTTATTATTCTCCTGAAACGCAATATAGTGCGCCAAAACTCATCGAGTACAATCCGAATCCTTATGGTACCAGTTATTATTACTCTCCTAAAACGCAATATGTAATCTCTTATTCTACTAAGCCTGATGTTGATGACACTGACTACGAAGAGTACGATCCCACACCTTATGGCGGTGGTTATGATCCTACTCTAACCTACGGGAGACCCCTTGCGCCCTCTGATGAAATCTGTTATCCTCGTTCTGATCAGGAGTCCAATGTCCCATCCTTTGATAACTTCTCTTTTGATTCCATTCCTTCACCTTACGGGAAAGATGACGGAACCAAACCAACGGAGGCTATTGAAGAACAGGAGCCACTTGAGAAACCCATAGAACCGAGCCGCGGTGAACCAGTTGAGAGTTATACTAGTGATAACTACTATCCTTGGTCTGGTTGTGGTTGTGGTTATGGGTGTGGAAATGAAGATTATGGGTCTAGAAATGGGTATGATAGGAAAGTGATCCAGACTACATGTGATTATGGGATAGATGCCTTGGACCTCTGTGAAAGTTTATTTGGCTACTGGCCCTGTTTGTATAAGAACAATCGGAAGTATGGTCATGGTGATCAAGAAAGTGGGAGTGAAGAAAGAAGGGAAGAGAACCAGTGGATGAGTGCTGGAGATTGTCTTTTTGGAAGTCCATTTGGAAATGGTGGGGATGAAACTGGTCATTATGGTGGGCATCCTTATAGTTATCTGGAATATTAATACAGAAATGTGGATCTTGGCTGGAGAATTTCTAAGATACTTTTTCTTGTTTGTCATTACTTGTAAGTTAAGATTTTTCGATTATGATTATTTCGATTATTTACTTAAAAAGTTTAAAACAAGTTGTAAATGTGTTTGCTGCAGATTTTTCGCGTTTGAGTAAAAGTTCAACCTCTGTGGTTTAGTTATAACTTATTACATGTATGCCCAAATTGCCCCTCACAATTAGTATATAGTTACTTGATAGTATTAAATTTTTTTCCTCAAATGTTTTTGTTACGTACAATTTGATAATGAGAAAACAAAATAATTTCTATCAAATATAACTATTTATTAACTTTTTCCAAAGTAAGTTAGATAAGCTAAATATAAGTTCTAGCAAACGGAACCTTTGAATCAGGATGGCAATCGGGGCGTTCGGGGTGGATATGGAGAATTCCGTACCAGATTCCCGAAACCGAATCCCTACCCATATCCGCTCTGATACCCAAACGGGGAAGAGCAAGAAGAAACCATAATTGAACCATTCAGGGTTCGAGTAATCCCCGAACCATTCGGGTACCCGAACCAAATGACAACTCCTATGGGCGGATCTAAAAATTTTGTCCGATTTCAAGTTCTTGGGGTGGGTTCTAATCGATGAGAGAGAGAGAGAGAGAGGAGTACGTATGTTTTGACGTCACTGGAGCAGCCGATCTCCGGAGCCTTCAATCTATGTGTTCGACTAAATATTTTGCTTTATGACATTGGAAAAGGTGGGTGGGGGTGTCTCATGTCTGTGTGATTGAGGGGGGGGGGGGGTTGGGACGACGACAATGAGTGGTAGTGAGGCCGTGAAGGGTTGTCTATGATGCAAAAGAGAGGAGGGGGTGGGTTTAACTGTTTGAGATATGAATGTGTAGCTGTCAATTGTAACCCTAATTATAAATAAATAGTTATCACACTCCAGGCCCTTAAACCTTAACACATGCAACAATTTGGTTACTAAATTTTTGGACATATGCACTTTGACCACTAGACTTCTATACATATATATTTCGGTTCGGAGATTGGCCAAACCATACCCAAACTGATACCCGTTCGGTTATCCAAGACCTCAACCATATCCATACCCACGGGGAATTTTTCGGTTATGGTTCGGAAAAAAAATTTGGTTACAATTCGAATACTCATCGGTTCGGTTCACTTTGCCATCCCTATTTGAATGGAATCGCTAATCTTTTAATTTGTTATTGCACTACTTGTTTCCTTTATGCGTAGAAGTCTAGTCAATAGGTTAATTGGACCATGGAAAAGTCAATAGGTATCACTCCCAAACTTTGTGCAATAGGATGTTGCAGGATGCGTGAGTTCTACAATTGCAGTAAATAAACTGGTGTTTTAAATGATATTCCTCCCTAAACCTAGATGATGAGAAATAATGTACTCCCTCCATTTCTATTTAAATGTACATTACAATTTTGCGTGCATTTTTAATGGCTTATATCTCTCGATGTATATTGCTAAAAATATGCAATATGAATCTTATTTGATTTCAAAACATAAAACATAATATATACACACACACGTTAAGAGACATAAGTCGTTGAAAATGTATGCAAAATCGTAGTGGATGTTTAAATAGGGACGGAGGGAGTATGTAACTTTAAGGAGGCAACTGAAGCTCCGAATCCTCTTATTAACTTGATTTCTTTTCAAAAATCTCATCGCTTGAAGGTTTTTAAAATGAACGATTTTGATCACATTTTTAAGCTCGGGAAAAAACCCAGATGGAGAGGCCCAATTCTCCCACTCAAACAATGAACAATTTGATTTCCTTCAATTAGTTAGCGCATCTCCAACCCATATACTATTTGGGAGCATCAAAATAAAACTTTATATCAAAAGGTGATTTTAGATGGGTTCACAATTCATGTTCAGTCCAATCACAAATCTTGATCTATATCTTTATTTTTCATCTTCATTTTGAATTTTATCTCACTTTGAATTCAATAATTGTGTACTTCAATGTCAACTTCAATTATTTCTCTAGTTTTATATTCAAAAAGCGGTTTAGAAGGATCTTTCATTTTCTTTCATCATACTCCAAATATGGAGGATGGAAATCAATTCTTCAAAATGGAGCCAAATACGGAGGATGAGTTAAATTGCATAATTCCTCCAAAAGAGAGGAATTGAGTAAGATTTGGAGTTATGGAATATGCATTGGAGATGCTATTAGAAATACAAAGAAGAAAAAAGATTCCAAAAAAGAAAGAAATAGATCAATTTGAAATAGTGCCGTTCTGTGCTTCAACTTCCAATCAATTAAAACTTAATGATCACTCTGGTTAAAGGGAAAGAAAGGAAGAACCCTAAAATTAAAAATAACAAAAAAGTTTTAAAAGTCATTGACAGGTCGAATTTAGGACAAAGCACACTTGGACAGTACAATCAATATATGTACGATTCTATCATTAGCGAGGCCTAAAAAGTGATAAAGGTAATAAAAGTGGTTTGGGATTTTATTTGTGTTTTTGGAATAGTTTTCTTCTTGTTTATCAGACACTAACTAACATATCAATCAATTCTTTAGACAATATGTACATTCTGTTTGAGGGTCAACATCTAACTCTCTATAAATCCAGAATTATCCATAATAGACTAGAGAATCCTAACCCTATAAAAGTTGGGAAGGGGCGTTTAAGATAATTATAGAGTACTCTATAACTATGGTTGCTCAAAAAATCTGGTGAATTGTGAAACCGGTCTAGACCGAACCGATCTGTACCTTTTGGATTTTGTTCATGGATTAATGGTCCGGACACAGATTGAAAAATTAAAAAACCGTGACTTGCGGTTCGGTCCACGGATTTCATTACGAAACCGTGGATTAATCGAACCGGACCATGAGATATTTATTTTATATAACTAGTAAATAAAAATATATGTATAAATATATATGTGTATTTATATAATTAATTGTTAGTAATGTTAAAACTTTTTTCTACCAATTTTAGTATTCTATATTAATAATGGGATATAGTGTAGATGTACATAAAATAATAGGGTTACTAGCGGTCCAGTTCGGTTCAGATTCCTACGAATCCGAGAACCGAACTCCTAGTCACGGTTTTTTGAAATTAAAATTCATGTTCGGACCAAAAGTCCTACGGTTTGGTTCCAATCCAATCCATGACTCGTGGATCGATTAAGGTTTTGTCCACGAATTTTGTTACGTATGCAAAAGAAAATTAAACACTAGCATATATCTCGCAGACTATAACAATCCATATCCATTCAAAACTAAAGACCAAAGCATTAGCTGTATTACAATTCTAGAATAGAGCAAATACCAAATGAAAGCAATAAATGCAGTTCCAATCTTCGAGACATTCATTAAAATCACACAACAAAAAAAACATCAAAGTGGAACTAAAAAATACACCGAATAAGATCTTCCATCAAAATGCAAAGCATGACAACCGGTAAGAAGTGAATAACTACGACTTACCCCCTAAATTTTTTGTAGACCTACACTATATTCCATTATTATTAAGTAAAATAATAACATTGGTAAAATTTTTTTAGGGTGCTGCTAAATACAACTGTGAATTTGCTACATATAGCCAATTCAAAAGGTTTTTCCAAAAATTTCCTCCTTATGAATTGGCTACATGTAGCAAATTCGTAGTTGTATTTAGCCGGACCCATTTTTTATTTATATATAATAAATTCTCACGGTCTGGTTCGGTTAATCTGCGGTTTCGTAATGAAAATCCATGGACTGAACTGCGAGTCATAGTTTTTCTAATTTTTCAATCTGTGTCCGAACCATTAATCTACAGACAAAATCCAAAAGGTACGAATCGGATCAGTCCGGACCAATTTCACGGTTCAACGGATTTTCTAAGTAGCCCTATAAAATATAGGGGTAAATAGTAGTTTTTTGTATAATTTATGGGTAACCCTAGTCCAGTTTCAGTAATTTTTTAAAATTTTTTTTTAATGTTATGTACTGTAATGATACAATCTACTAGTGTTTAGATTCTTTTGAATCTAATTTTTGAAGTTGGCATTTGGTAGTTTATATAACAAATACTTTTTGGTGATGTTAAACTTAATTCTGAGTGTAACTTTCTTCCCTTTTAGTGTGAGATATATGCTTGAGCTTTATTTTTACTAAAATTCGTAGACAAAACCGTAACCGATCTGCGAGTCGTGGATTGGATTGGAACTAGACCGTAGGACTTTTGATCCGGACAAGGATTTCATTTTATAAAAAACTGTGATTAGCGGTTCGGTCCTCGGATTCCTAAAAATCCGAACCGAACTGGACCGTGAGCAGCACTATCTATAACGATGTATAACTCTCTAGAAGAATGGAGAGCAATCTAAATTATTATGGAACAGTCTACAATGTAGGAGAATGTTCTATATTTTTCTGGAAGGTTCTAGAAAGAAGTTAGAGAGTTTCAAAAAATTCTAGAGAATTCTGGAATGTTCTACAAGATTAAATGTCGCGTTCAAAACTTGTGGAGAATTCTGGAATATTGTGGAGATGTGAAGAAGGAAAGATCTTTTTAGGAGGATTTTAGAAGGAGAATGTGGGCCGTCAGGAGAAAATAATCCTAGCAGTTCATTGAGGAGATGGAGGACTATAAAAGCAGTTCATTGAGGAGATGGAGGACTATAAAAAGAACAAATGTGCTCATTTATGAGTGTGCATTTGTGTAAACTATTTTACAAGTGGTTGTTGAACCAATAAAAGAATAGTATTTTTAATGTGTCTAAACTTCAATTAAAAGAATAGGTTGGTCAAGCCTGCCAATTGGTGCAAAGATTTTTTTGAATTTTTTAAAATTTCTATATGAATTTTGAAAAATGGCAGAGTGGGAATGAATCAAAGGAAAATCTCAAGAGGAAATGAGGAGTTTAATGTTTGATAGGTTATGCGTGTTGGTGAGTTTCTTAAATGCTAGACACAAAATGTTAAAGCTGTGATATTTGTCTCGCACGATAAGTTTTTCTCTTCAAATGTCATAATGAATGACTCTACTTCTAGTCTTACATTTCCTCGAAAAATCAAGCCAAAAGAGGGAGTTATTATGTACTTTACATATGCTTTGAAACATACATTAACAAAACCCATAAATAAAAACAAAAGAAGGATTCAAGGTAAAACTAAACCTCGTACTCTCCGTCAAATGATGCGCTGTGTGAGACAACATGATTCTGGCATGTTTTCCTGCATAATCAAACACTTTGCCTAAGTAAATGAGTTATGCCCTGTGCTCGGTAAATTTACCCAATTACCCATTGTGTTTGTCACTTTAATACTATTTTCCCTTGCACTAATTCTTTGGTAAAGCAAACTGACCAAATTGACCTTCGTTGTGTTCACCAGGAAATGTAGTACGAGACATTCGGTTCCATATTATACTAGCTTTAGACCATTGTGTAGAGAAATGGGACGCGGTCAAGTTTTGAATTCTCAAATATGGTCCAGTTTTGACTGCCCACCCTAGGTCCAAAAAATTGATCAAACTGATTCACGTCTCAAATCTTTCCAATAGTATGATCATATATATACGTAACAAAATAATCTAATCTAACGCCGATTGCTATGTCATCAATTCACATTTGTAGAAGAAAAAATGGACGGTGAAAATTTGAACGGTGAAAATTTGTCTTGATATAACTATCGGTATTTGATCAGTCTGATTTTTTAGTGGGACTTACTTTTTTGGTGCAAAATCCAAGTTCAATTGATCAAAGATATTAGCAGCAACAAGGTTCACGGTAGCGGCAAGTGGTTTCAGGCGTTTAGGTGTTTGGTAGGGTTGCGAGGTATTTGTGGCTAAATTCAGCGGTGGTGATAATTGAATGCGTGGCGTTTGTAGCTGGCTCAGGACGTTTTTGGGATCAGCGACGTACGGCTGTCTGCGTGACGGTAGCGGTGTTTTGAATCCCGATCGTTTGTTTGTGGTTTCCGACAGTGTGGTGGTTTGAGTGGTGGGGTTTCAGTTTTCGGGTGTTTAAGACTTCAGTTGGTTTTGGACTAGCGTTCGGGTCTCAAGTATTGTGGGGATTAAGTAATTTTAATTTTCTTTTTGTCCTTATCCTTTTATGCCTTGTTCACTTCGCGATTCAAAAAGAATTTTTCAAAAAATTCCCCCTAGATTCCCCCTACTTTCCACCTTTTTCTCTCTATCTCTCTCCACTCATTACCCATACTATTTTTCAAAAACACTTTTCAAATCTCAATCCAAACAAAGCATTAATCTTTGTAATATTATAGAGATTAATAAAAAAAAATTGCCCATAAAAAAAAAATCTTCTCCCCCGAAAAATATGATTTTCATGCCTATATGGTGGAATGATCCTTGGCCTAATTTTTTAAAGAAAACAAATTCCTTGCCATTGGACAAAATTCATCTGCACTGAGGTAATATTCCTTTCATTTCATAACTTCTAAGTTCTAACCAAGGCCAATCAAGTATTTTCCCCACCACACCTCCATTTCCCCACAAAACAACGCAAAAGGGCAATTCCGGTAAACAAACTCGACCAACCCACTCTCCTCT